>CAUYLG010013387.1:0-35253 GCA_963573385.1 Cacajao melanocephalus
AAAAAAATCCTTCAAAAAATCGATAAATCCAGGAGCTAGTTTTTTGAAAAGATCAACAAAATAGACAGCTAGCCAGATTAATAAAAAACGAAAAGAGAGAGGAATAAAATAGATTCAATACAAAACAATAAAGGGAATATCACCACTGATTCCACAGAAATACAAACCACCATCAGAGATTACTACAAACAACTCTATGCACATAAACTAGTAAACCTGGAAGATATGGATAAATTCCTGTACACTTACACCCTCCCAAGCCTAAACCAGGAAGAAGTCTAAACCCTGAATAGACCAATAACAAGGGCTGAAGTTCAGGCAGCAATTAATAGCCTATGAACCAAAAAAGCCCAGGTCCAGATGGGTTCACAACCAAATTCTACCAGACATACAAAGAGGAGCTAGTACCACTCCTTCTGAAACTATTCCAAACAATCCAAAAAGAGGGAAGCTTTCCCAAATCATTTATGAGACCAACATCATCCTGCTACCAAAACCCAGCAGAGACTCAACAAGAAAATAAAACTTCAGGCCAATATCCATGATGAACACAGATGCAAAAATCTTCAATAAAATATTGGCAAACCAATTGCAACAGCACATAAAAAACCTATCCACCATGGTCAAGTAGGCTTCATCCCAGGGATGCAAGGCTGGTTCAACATACGCAAGTCTATAAACATAACACACCACATTAACAGAACCAAAGACAAAAACCACATGATTATCTCAATAGATGCAGAGAAGGCCTTTGACAGAATTCAACAGCCCTTTATGCTAAAAACTCTCAATAAACTAGATATCAACAGAATGTATCTCAAAATATTAAAAGCTATTTACAACAAACCCACAGCCAATATCATACTGAATGGGCAAAAACTGGAAGCATTCTCTTTAAAATCTGGCACTAGACAAGGATGCCCTCTCTCACCACTCCTATTCAACTTAGTATTGGATGTTCTAGCCAGAGCAATCAGGCAAGAAAAAGAAACAAAGGGTATTCAATTAGGAAAGGAGGAAGTCAAATTGTCTCTATTTGCAGACAACATGATTGTGTTTTTAAAAGACCCCATCATCTCAGCCCAAAATCTCTTGAAACTGATAAGCAACTTCAGCAAAGTCCCAGAATACAAAATCAATGTTTAGAAATCATAAGCATTCCTATACACCAATAACAGACTTAAAGAGGGCCAAATCAAGAATGAACTGCAATTCACAATTGCTACAGAGAATAAAATACCTAGGAAAACAACTAACAAAGGATATAAAGGACCTCTTCAAGGAGAACCTTGCTCAAGGAATATAAGAGAGGAGTGAGGAAATAAGAGAGGATACAAACAGATGGAAAAACATTCCACGCTCATGGTTAAGTAGAATCAATATTGTGAAAATGGCCATACTGGCCAAAGTAATTTATAGATTCAACGCTATCCCCATCAAGCTACCTATGACCCTCTTCACAGAACTGGAAAAAAAAAAAACACCTTAAACTTCATTTGGAACCAAAAGAGATCCCACATAGCCAAGACAATTCTAAGCAAGAAGAACAAAGCTGGAGGCAATACGCTACCTGATTTCAAACTATACTACAAGGCTAAAGTAATCAAAACAGCATGGTACTGGTACCAAAACAGAGATATAGACCAATGGAACAGAACAGAGGCCTCAGAGTCAACAACACATCTACAACCATCTGATCTTTGACAAACATGACAAAAACAAGCAATGGAGAAAGGATTCCCTGTTTAATAAATGGTGTTGGGAAAACTAGCTAGCCATGTGCAGAAAGCAGAAACTGGACCCCTTCCTGACACCTTACACTAAAATTAACTCCAAATGGATTAAAGACTTAAAATAAGACCTCACCCCATAAATACCCTAGAAGAAAACCTAGACAAAACCATTCAGGACATAGGCTTAGGCAAGGACTTCATGACTAAAACACCAAAAGCATTGACAACAAAAGCCAAAATAGACAAATGGGATCTAATTAAACTCCAGAGCTTCTGTACAGCAAAAGAAACAATCATTAGAGTGAACCTGCAACCAATGGAATGCGAAAAAATTTTTGCAATCTACCCATCTGACAAGGGGCTAATATCCAGAATCTACAAAGAACTCAAAAAGATTTACAAGAAAGAAACAAACCCATTCAAAAGCAGGTGAAAGCCATGAACAGACACTTTTCAAAAGAAGACATGTGAGTACAACAAACATACGAAAAAATGCTCATCATCACTGGTCATTAGAGAAATGCAAATCAAAACCACATTCACATACCATCTCATGCCAATTAGAATGGTGATCATTAAAAAATCTGGAGACAACAGATGCTGGAGAAGATGTGGAGAAACAGGAACATTTTTACACTGTTGGTGGGAGTGTAAATTTGTTCAACTATTGTGGAAGATAGTGTGGTGATTCCTCAAGGACCTAGAAATAGAAATTCCATTTGACCCAGCAATCCCATTACTGGGTATATATCCAAAGGATTATAAATCGTTGTATTATAAAGAAACATACACAGGTATGTTCATTGTGGCACTGTTTACAATAGCAAAGATTTGGAACCAACCCAAACGCCCATTGATGATAGACTGGACAAAGAAAATGTGGCATATATACACCATGAAATACTATGCAGCCATAAAAAATGATGAGTTCGTGTCCTTTGTAGGGACATGGATGAATCTGTAAACCATCATTCTTAGCAAACTGACACAAGAACAGAAAATTTAACTCTGCATGTTCTCACTCATAGGTGGGTGTTCAACAGTAAGAATACATGGACACAGGGAGGGGAGCATCACACACTGGGTTCTGTTGGGGGGCACTAGGGGAGGGACAGTGGGGGGTAGGGAGGTTGGGAGGGATAACATGGGGAGAAATGCCAGATATAAGTGATGGGGGGATGGAGGCAGCAAATGACATTGCCATGTATGTACCTATGCAACAATCCTGCATGTTCTGCACATGTACCCCAGAACCTAAAGTGCAATAAAATATATATTTTAAAAAATTTTTTTAATAAAATTTACTGCATATTAACTCCCTGTCATTTCTTGTACATTATCCCATCGATGCTGCCCCAAACAGCTTTATAATATACGTAGTGTCATTGGCTAAATTTTGCAGATGAAAAAACTATGTCTTAGTAATATCAAATAACTTGCCCATGTAGTTTACAAAACACAAACAAAGTGACAGATTTTGAACTTGAACTCAGGTCTTCACCCCTGAACAAAACTGTGTCTTTCTGGTGGGGAATCATGCTCTGCTTTCACACCACTCTGTGAAATGTCAGGTTGAGCATATTCAGGGCTCCGCAATCTTATTAGACATTTCTTCTTTCTCAAATGGTGTCATATTTTGGGAATCCAACACTTCTGATTCTCATTAAATAAAAAAGCAAATCAGCATGTATATAACATAGAGCATTTGATAATCAAGATGGAATGGAAGCAAACTTTGTGTCTACAAATATCCAAAATAAGTTACAAAATTTTTCCAAATATGACTGTAAAAACGAAAACATAATAAACACTTAGAAAAAATCACTCTACTGAAAAAAAATAAGTTCCATAACTGAGAATTTAAATATTAAGTCATGACATAACTATTTTCAGGATTTTATACATTAAAAAAGAGACAGGTCAGGAGTGGTGGCTCATGCCTGTAATCCCAGCACTTTGGGAGGCTGAAGTGAACACATCACTTGACGTCAGGAGTTTGAGATCAGCCAGGCCAACATGGCAAAATCCCATCTCTACTTAAAATACAAAAAAATTAGCTAGGTGTGGTGGTAGGCACCTGTAATCCCAGCCACTCAGCAGGCTGAGGCAGGGGAATCACTTGAACCCAGTAGGCAGAGGTTGCAGTGAGCTGAGATCGTGCCACTGCACTCCAGCCTGGGCAACAGAGTGAGACTCCATTTCAGAAAAGAAAAGGCAAATTAATCCCACCAAAATGTGTGCATTTTTCCATGTGTATGAATCTTATGCGTATATTTTCCTTTGTAATCAATATATAAATTAGAGATTTTTAATAATGTATGTCAACACATAAACTAGATTGTCTTAAGGGTTCACTATATTTAATGCAGGTAGGTCATATAGTTTCTCTGTCTAAATGGAATTCTGCATTGCTGTGTTATATTCTCCCACTTATGAGAGAGGCCTTATTTTTGTCATTTGGCAGCAGTATTATCCTCAAAGGTCTCAGTGTCCTTCAATCAAAACATTACGTGAACTATCTCTTTTCCTGACTCACCTTTGATTAGAAATTAATTGAAATGCTCTAGACTTAAAGACACAATAATATTTTAGTTCACAGTCCTAGAGAATGGTACATAAACATGTAGTTCTTAATTCTTAGGAACTGTGTGATACCTACATGAAGAAAAATGCCAATTGGGGGCTAACAGATGTGGCAAAATAAATTAATAATAAAAGAAAAGGAAAACATTGTGTTTCTTCTTTCCTCCTCCGTCTCATCATTAAATTTGCATTGTTGTGGTCTCCCGGGTATTCAGTGTGGTTCAATGTTTGAGGTTGCTGTCAGATCTTGCAGTAATTTTAGGTGAATTAGGTATTGAGCAGAATAAAGTTCTTCAAAAAGCAGGGCATGATCTTTGTACTCTTGAGAGAACATAGGCAGAACCTTATAATCTCTTACTAATTATCCTGAGTAAAGTAATTTGTTTTATCTGTCTGCCAGTTGGTTTCCTGCAAAGTGCAAAAAGAAAAAAAACTATTATGGGATTTTATTCAAACTAATTACTACTATTTTATCATGAAGACTGCTCAAGCATAATCCTCTTTCCTTAGTTTGCTTTCTCCTTGAATTTTAAGTATTATGCTAAGCCAAGAAGTAGTTTAAACATCCTAGACTGTAATAAATACTCCTGATTTTTAGCCTCCCACTATAATAAAGTGCAATGACACCTCATTACTCTAAGTCAGCAGCCGCTAACAAACATTATATATGGCTTTTCTTAGTAGAAGGTTATGGAATGGGTAGTAGGTCAAAATCAAAAGGAGTCTTGCTACTAACCCATCCCACGTTGTAGAAGGAACACTTCCTTGCCCATTGATTTTGAACTTTGTGACTTGGTTTGATCTATGGGTTATTAGCAGACATGATGAAAGCAAAGACTTAGAATATGCTTGCATAGTTGGGCTTTTGCCACTGCCACAAAAGAACATGTCCCAGAAAACTGGTCCTAGAAGAATGAGGAACATGTGGAGCAGACCTAGACGACAAGCCCAGCCAAGCCCAGCCTAGATTCACCCCAGCGGACCTGCTAACTTGTAAGCTACAATAAATGTGTATTCTCATAAGCCTTGGATATAAACAAAAGCCGCTTAGCACTTTTTTTTTTCTTTTTTTTTTTTTTGAGATGGAGTTTCGCTCTTGTTACCCAGGCTGGAGTGCAATGGCGCGATCTCGGCTCACCGCAACCTCTGCCTCCTGTGTTCAAGCAATTCTCCTGCCTCAGCCTCCCGAGTAGCTGGGACTACAGGCGTGCTCCACCACCCCCCGCTAATTTATGTATTTTCAGTAGAGACGGGGGTTCACCATGTTGACCAGGATGGTCTTCATCTCCCGACCTCTTGATCCACCTGCCTTGGCCTCCCAAAGTGCTGGGATTATACGTGTGAGCCACCGCGCCCGGCTCACTTGGCATTTCTGATGTCATTATTCTTACTTTGCAGACAGTAACAGTAAGACTCAGAGAAGCAAAGTAACCTGCTCAGAGTTTCCTAAAAATTAAATAACAGAACCATATAGTTGCCTATATGAAAAGTAAAAGAAGGCCGGGCGCGGCGGCTTACGTCTATAATCCCAGCACTTTGGGAGGCCGAGGCAGGTGGATCACGAGGTCAAGAGATCAGGACCACCCTGGTCAACATGGTGAAAACCCGTCTCTACTAAAAATACAAAAATTAGCTGGGCATGGTGGCATGTGCCTGTAGTCCCAGCTACTCAAGAGGCTGAGGCAGGAGAATTGCTTGAACCCAGGAGGTGGAGGTTGCGGTGAACCGAGACCACGCCATTGCACTCCAGCCTAGGTAACAAGAGCCAAACTCCGTCTCAAACAAACAAACAAACAAACAAACAGAAAAAGGTCAATAGCATTCATAAGGCTGTGTGTGATATGCATTTGATTTGATTAAAAAATGTACATGTTACTACATGAAAAAATAACACATACAAAGTCCGTTTTCTCTTTTATCTTGTCACTTCAGGATAAGTTCTAAACACTTATGACTTTACGAATGGATCCCTACAGTCTCAGTCATAGTGAATTGCACTCACACGCATGCACACAAAAAGAAGAGCTGTTAAAGGCCTCGACAAGAAAATAAACTGAGCCTTAGAACATCACTGTTTATTCAAAGGTCACGTCTAAGTTTAGCACTCAAAGTAGAAAGATTTATTTTTATAAAACCAGTGAATAATAAACCCAAGGGAGTATGTGCACATTTTAAGAAAAATCAGTACTAAGATTGTCTATTATAGAATTCCTGGGATTCTTGACCAACCAGCTTTTTAAAAGCTCCGGAGTCTCCTAATTGCTCAGACTGTTATGATTTTCTAGGAATAGTCCAGGGAAGTTTTTCTAATAAAGAAATAGTCCAAGGAAAAAGAAAAAAACATTGATACTTGAGAATAAATAAAAAGCTGTGAATAATCTTTAAGCCTTAACAAAGACATCTATATCGGGTGAAGTTTGAGGCACTAATGCAAATATAGAGTGAAATTTAACACAAATTGGGGAAGAAAACTGAATCTGAGTGTCAGAAGGAGAAAAAGAAAAAGTGAAGAACCTCAGTAATTTCATTAAGAAATTACCACGGGCTATGAAATTAGCTCAGAATTCAAGTTAATAAGTATCAGAGATAGTAATCAAGATGGTCCAGTAGGAGGGATACCAGCACCATGGGACAGGAAAAAGGCATTAGTAGATATTGAGACGATATAATAAATTTCTGTTCTCACATTTTCACTCAAGTCAGACTAAATACAGCTATTACTCTGCTCATTAAACTGAGAAAAATGAAAAGCAGCAATGCCAACAAATATATGGAGCCACAAAGACCTTGAGATGGCTCAGGTGGATACTCTTCCTTCCTCATAGATTCTAAAATTATTCTTGGAAAATATTCATGGGTAATTGAGCTAATTTGTAAGATTTATTTAAATGCTCCTTTTCTTACCTTGTTTCTCTTTACACTGTGAACTTTACTACAAGATAACAACTTCTGCAAAGAATTAAGAGGGAATGCAGGCTATTCAATTTAACAAAAAGTGTACCAAATAATGATAATAACAGTAATAATATTAACCACCATGTATTGAATATTAGTATCCTCCATGAAAATTGCCTTATAGTCAAAGAGCAAAATATAGCCCTTGCCCTCAAAGAACTTAGTGTAATAGGAAAACTCTAATGATGATACTTCCTTAAGCAGCTACTATGTGTCATCACTGTTCTAAATGTTTTACTCATGTGTATTAACTCATGCCATTCTCACAAAACTCCTATAACATGGGAACTATTATCACTATTTGATAGTTGATGAAAGTGAAATCCATAGAGGTTTAAGTAACTTGCAGAACATCATAAAACCAAAACCCATGTACATAACCTCTACATCATAATGCTCCTTTAATGTCATAAATAGTTATGGGGCAAGATATAATGCCAAAATGGGAGGCATTCTTTCTAATTAGGGGATTTCAGAAGGTTATCTTAAAGACACAAGCATTTGAGATTAGTAAAATATAAGTTAAATTTAAGTAAGTCCACTTGGTTACTGACTAGCTACTGACGTCAAAAAGAAGTGTGATTAGGCTGAGCATGGTGGCTCACTCCTGTAATCCCAGCACTTTGAAAGGTTGAGGTGGGCAGATCAGGAGGTCAAGAGATTGAGACTATCCTGGCCAATATGGTGAAATCTCATCTCTACTAAAAATACAGAAAATAGCTGGGCATGGTGGCATATGCCTGTAGTACCAGCTACTTGGGAGGCTGAGGCAGGAGAAGGCTGAGGCAGGAGAATCACTTGAACCTGGGAGGTGGAGGTTGCAGTGAGCCGAGATAGTGCCACTGCACTCCAGCCTGGTAACAGAGTGAGACAACATCTCAAAAAAAAAAAGAAAAAAGAAAGAAGAAAAAAGTACAATTTCTGAAAATTAACCGTATATCAAAACACCATGTTGTACACCATAAATACATTAAATTTTTGTCAACTTGAAAAATAACTTTAAAAAAGCACACAAAAAAGAGAGATGACCAAAACGATATTTGGATAATTTCTCAAGTTCATATACCACCCCAATCTGTACCTTCAAGGTGCCAAGCATCTAATAATATAGTAGAAGAAAGTTCTTAGGTTATTGAAAAATAAATTGGCTAAATTTTCTCAGGACTTTCAAAGCATTCATCTACCTCAATATGTGATCCCAATAGTGACTGAATTTATAAAATACTCTGCATAATCGGTAAGACCACAGATCAGGAAATAATAGTCCTTGAGCGAAAGCCAATCCAAAGCCTATTTTTGTAAAAACATTTTATTGAAACACAGCCATACTCATTAATTTACATTGTCTATGGCTATTTTTGCACTACAATGGCACAGTTGAGGAATTTGGAAGAGACGTTATGGCTAGTAAAGCCTAAACTATTTACTGTGTGTACTTTTATACACAAAGTTTTCTAGTCCTTGGATTATAGAGAACTTTAAAATGAATGATATCTCATTTTAATGAAAATCCTGTCTTACCCTTATCAAAAAAATGTCCCCTTGATTCTATTCTAAGGCTTCTATGAGATGCCCTCACAGAAGAGATGACAGAAGCTGAGTAATGAAGGGATTAAGAAATTTCCAGGTAGACAAGGATTAGAAGTGTATTGCAGGAAAAGGCACAGTACATGAAAATATATTAAGTCACAAAAGAACTCCCCATATATTTAGATTGGCTGAAATGTAGTGTGCTTGTAGGGGAAATTGTGGGATGCAAGTTTAAAAGAGCAACTCAAAAAAGGATCACAAGGCACATTGTAAGCCAGGTTATTTCAGTTATCTATTGCTGCATAGCAAGCCACTTCAAAACTCAGTGGCTTAAAACAACAGATTTTTTTTTTGGAGGCACCACAGTTCATTATTACCTGTTCTGTTTCTTTGGGTTGATCAGGCTCAGCTCTGTGGTTCTATTTTGAGATCTATGATGTTGCAGTGAAATGCTGACTGGGGCTGCAGTTCATTTGAAAGCTCAGTCAATTCTGTTGGAGGTTCAAAATTGCTCAGTCACATGGCTGGCAATTAATGCTGCAAGCACAGCTAGAGCTGTCAACTGAAGCACATACACATAGCCCCTCCACATATGGCTTGGACTTCTCATATCATGCTAGCTGGGTTATTAGAGAGAGTATCCCCAGAGTAATTGGTCCAAGAATCAGAAAGTACAAACAGCCAGTCTCTTAATTTCTGGGTCCAGAAAATAACAGTCATAATTTGTTAAATCAGTCACAGAGCCCATTCCGTATTTAATGGGAGTGAACATAGACCTCATTTCTCAGTGGGAAAAATATCCAATATATGTAGCCATCTTTAGTCTGCCATACAGGGCAAGATCTTAAACTTTATTTTGAAAGCACCGAATGGAAAGCAAACATTGGCTTTTAAACAGGAGACTGATAAGACAGAGTTACATTTGAGAAAGATGATGCTAAAGGCAGAGGAAGGAATTTGGTATTGGGGAGAAAGAGTAGACTCTAAAAGCTCAGTTAAGAAGAAATGAGCTCACATGAGAGATCATGAGGGTTTGAAATACTGATAACCTCTATAATGCTGGAGAGGAGAGAATCGAGTCAAGATAATTTGAGGAGACAAAAATGACAGGACTTGGTAACTACTTTGATGTAGGGACAAATAAAGTAAAGAGAATAGACAAAAATTATTCCCAGGCACCTTAATATTTAAGTGAGTGGTAATCTCATTATATGAAAAAGAAAAGATCAGAAAAAGAAACTAGGATAGTGAGAGGAGCAAAAGATGAATTATGAATGCAGTTTTATTTTTAAAACTATAAACAAATTTTTTATAGTTCGAAAAATAAAATAAAATAATTGTTTTTAATAAAATAAACATTAGATAATGCATTTCTCCAGGACTCAGTGATATTCTCTATGTTAAAAAAACTAAATGTGTATTATGAAAGAAATAAATATTTTTGTTTCTCTTTTCATCTATAGAGAATATCTTGGCAAAATTGTCAACCTTCTATCACCTGGCAGAAATTAAATTTAATAAATCCGCCTATCTTAGAAAAAATTGACTTTATAAACTATGTGTATCATTAAAAATTAATAGCACCCATTTTCTACAAAGCAGTTGCCCACTACTTTCCATTTTTCTGAGCCATCTTTCAGAATATAATTAGCTTACATTTGATTACCTACAAATGTTTGGCTTTAGCAATTTTAGATGAGCCCCAACTTAAATTCCATGGCAGCACTGAATTGAGATCAATCATCTCCATAAGTATCTACTCAGAGGACCCAGCAACCTCCACTCTTTGCAAATGAAATGCTAGCTACAAGAATACGGAGCCCAGAAATAAACCCATGCATTTGTAGTCAATTGACTTTTGACAAAAATACCAAAAACACGCAATGAGGAAAGGATAGTCTCTTCAGTAAATGATGCTGGAAAAAAAATATTTTGACATGCAGAAGAACAAAATGAGACCCTCATCTCAGACCGTATTCAAAAATGAACTCCAAATGTATTACACAGTTAAACTGGAGACCTGAAACTGCAAAACTGCTAGAAGAAAACATAAGAAAAAGCCTCTGTGACATCAATCTGGCCAAAAAAAATTTTTGATATGATTCCAAAAGCATAGACAACAAAAGGAAAAATAGACAAATGGGATTACATAAAACTAAAAATCTTCTGCACAGCAAAGAAAACAATCAACAGAGTGAATAGACAACCTATGGAATGGGAGAAAATATTTGCAAACCATAAATCTGATGAAGGATTAATATCTAAAATATTAATAGCAATAAAAATGAACCACCTGATTAAAAAATAGACAAATAACCTGAATAGACATTTCTCAAAACAAAACATACAACTGGCCAACAAGTATATGAAAAGATGTTCAGCATCACTAATCATCAGAGAATTTCAAATCAAAACCACAAAGAGATGTCACCACACACCTGTTAGAGTGGCTACTACATTAAAAAAAAATGAAAGATAACAAGTGTTGGTCAGAATATGAAGAAAAGAAAGCCCTTGTATACTGCTGATAGGACTGTAAATTAATACGGCCATTATGGAAAACAGTATAGAAGTTCCTCAAAAATTTAAAAGTAGAACTACTATATAATCCAACAATGCTACTACTAGATAAATATCTGAAGGAAGTGGAATTAGTATGCCAAGGAGATATCTAGACTATTGTGTTCACTGCAGCAATATTAATAATGGCCAAGGCCTGGCATGATGACTCATGCCTGTAATCCCAGCACTTTGGGAGGCTGAGGTGGGGGGATTACCTGAAGTCAGGAGTTCAAGACCAACCTGGCCAATATGGTGAAACACTGCCTCTACTAAAAATACAAAATGTTAGCTCGGCCTGGTGGCAGATGCCTGTAAACCCAGCTTCTCGGGAGGCTGACACAAGAGAATCACTTGAACCTGAAAGGCAGAGGTTGCAGTGAGCCAAGATTATGCCACTGCACTCCAGCCTAGGTGATAGAGCCAGACTCCGTCTCAAAACAAAAATGGTCAGGAGTTCTAGACCAGCCTAGCCAACATGGTGAAACCCCATCTCTACTAAGAATACAAGAAGTAGCTGGGCGTAGTGGCACATGCCTGTAATTCCAGCTACTTGGGAGGCTAGGCAGGAGAATAGCTTGAACATGGGAGGTGGAGGTTGCAGCAAGCCAAAATCGCACCACTGCACTCCAGTCTGGGTGACAGAGTGAGACTCCATCTCAAAACAAAAAAACAAAAAACAAGAAAACAAAGAATTAGGAATAGCTCCAGAGTGCAGTTCCCAGTGACAGCTGTTCCTATTTGGCCATCTTGGTGGAAGTTGTCCCCAACTTCTTAAGTACCGTGGTTAATAGTTAATAAAGTACTTTTATTTAAAGCCATGTGCAAATTAATGTCAGAGAGAAAAAAATATGAAAAATCCATACATATTAAAGCAGAAAGACTTTCCAGTTACTTAAAACTAGACAAATGGATATGAATTACTTTTCTTTAATTGTGGCTAGAGGCAAATCAGTGATAGTAAGTCCAAGATTGGAAACTGCAGATATTTTCCAATCAGATCCCCCAGCTTGCCTCTACAGGCAGACTGTGACTAGACTCCCTCCTTGCCAGGCAAGGCATCTCTGAAAAAAGGCAGCAGCACATCAGGGACTTATAAATAAAGCCCCACCTTCCCGGGACAGAGCACCTGGGGAAAAGGGCAGTTGTGAGTTCTGCTGAAGCAGACATAAATGTCCCTGCCCAGCAGCTCTGAAGGGAGCAACGGAGCTCCCAGCACAGGACTTAAGCTCTGATAAGGAACAGACTGCTTCCTCAAGTGGCTCCCTGACCCTTGTAGATCCAAAGAGATACCTCATACAGGAGGGCTCTGGCTGACATCTGGCGGGTACCTTTCTCGGATGAAGCTACCAGAGGAAGAAACAGGCAGCAGTCCTTGCTGTTCTGCAGCCCCCGTGGGGGATTCTCAGGTAAGCAGGGTCTGGAGTGGACCTTCAGCAGTCCTGCAGCAGAGGAGCCTGACTGTTAGAAGGAAAACCAAAAAAAAGGAAGAAATAGCTTCAACATCAACAGAAAGGATGTCCACTCAGAGACCCCATCCAAAAATCACCAACCTCAAAGATCAAAGGTAGATAAATCAATGAAGATGGGAAGAAACCAGTGCAAAAAGAATGAAATCACCAAAAAACAGAACACCTCTCCTCCTCCAAGAGATCACAACTTCTCATCAGCAAGGGAACAAAAGTGGATGGAGAATGAGTTTGACAAATTGACAGAAGCAGGCTTCAGAAGGTGGGTAATCACAAACTTCTCTGAGCTCAAGGAACACTCTAACCCAATGCAAAGAAACTAAGAATCTTGAAAAAAGGTTAGGAAATGCTACCTAGAATAACCAGCTTAGAGAAGAACATAAATGACTTGATGGAGCTGAAAAACACAGCATGAGAACTTTACAAAGCATACACACGTTTCAATAGCTGAATGGATCAAGCAGAAGAAAGGATATCAGAGATTGAAGATCAATTCAATGAAATAAAATGAGAAAAAAGAGTAAAAAGAACAAAGCCTCCAAGAAATGTGGGATTATGTGAAACCTAATCTACGTTTGATTGGTGTACCTGAATGTGACAGAGAGAATGAATTCAAGCTGGAAAACACTCTTCAGGGTATTATCCAACCTAACAAGGAAGGCCAACATTCTAATCCAGGAAATACAGGGAACACCACAAAGTTATTCCTTAAGAAGAGCAACCCCAAGGCACACAATCGTCAGATTCACCAGGGTCAAAATGAAGAAAAAAATGCTAAGGGCAGCCAGAGAGAAAGGTCAGGACACCCACAAAGGGAAGCCCTTCAGACTCACAGCGGATCTCTTGGCAGAAACCCTACAAGCCAGAAGAGAGTAGGGGCCAATATTCAACATCCTTAAAGAAAAGAACTTTCAGTCCAGAATTTCATATCCAGCCCAACTAAGTTTCATAAGTGAAGGAGAAATAAAATCCTTTATGGACAAGCAATTGCTGAGAGATTTCGCCACCACCAGGCCTGCCTTACAAGAGCTCCTGAAGGAAGCACTAAACATGGAAAGGAATAATCAGTATCAGCCACTGCAAAAATGTACCAAATGGTAAAGGCCATCGACACAATGAAGAAACTGCATCAACACACAGCCAAAACATCCAGCTAGTATCAAAATGGCAGGATCAAATTCACACATAACAATATTAACCTTAAATGTAAATGGACTAAATGCCCCCATCAAAAGACACAGACTGGCAAATTGGATAAAAAATCAAGACCCATTGGTGTGCTGTATTCACAAGAACCCAGCTCATGTGCAAAAACACACACATAGATTCAAAATAAAGGGATTGAGGAAGATTTACCAAACAAATGGAGAGCAAAAAAAAAAAAAGCAGGGGTTGCAATCCTAGTCTCCGATAAAACAGATTTTAAACCAACAAAGATCAAAAGAGACAAAGAAGGGCATTACATAATGGTAAAAGGATCAATGCAACAAGATGAGCTAACTATTCTAAATATATATGCACCCAATATAGGAGCACCCAGATACATAAATCAAGTTCTTAATGACCTACAGAGAGACTTAGACTTCCAGTCAATAGTAGTGGGAGACTTTAACACTCCACTGTCAATATTAGACAGATCAACAAGACAGAAAATTAACAAGGAAATCCAGGACTTGAACTCAGATCTGGACCAAGTGGACCTAATAGACATTTACAGAACTCTCCACCCCAAATCCACAGAATATACATTCTTTTCAGCACCACATTGCACTTACTCTAAAATTGACCACATAATTGAAAGTAAATCACCACTCAGCAAATGGAAAACAATGTCAATCATAACAACCAGTCTCTCTGATCACAGTGCAATCAAATTAAAACTCAGGATTAAGAAACTCACTCAAAACTGCATAACTACATGGAAACTGAAAAATTTGCTTCTAAATGACCACTGGATAAATAATGAAATGATGAAGGCAGAAATAAAGATATTCTTCAAAATCAACAAGAATGAAGACACATGTACCAGAATCTCTGGGACACATTTAAAGCAGTGTCTAGTGGGAAATTTATAGCACTAAATGCCCACATGAGAAGCAAGGAAAGGTCTAAAATCAACACCCTATCATCAAAATTAAAGCAGATACAGAAGTTAGATCAAACAATATCAAAAGCTATCAGAAGACAAGAAATAACTAAGATCAGAGCACAACTGAAGGAGATAGAGACACAAAAAAAACCTTCGAAAAAAATCAATAAATCCAGAAGCTGGTTTTTTGAAATGATACACAAAAAAACCTTCGAAAAAAATCAATAAATCCAGAAGCTGGTTTTTTGAAATGATAGAATAGAACAAAATTAATAGACCACTAGGCAGACTAATAAAAAAGTAAGAGAGAAGAATCGAATAGACACAATAAAAAATGATAAAGGGGATATCACCACCAATTCTACAGAAATACAAACTACCATCAGAGATTACTAAAAACACCTCCCATGCACATAAACCAGTAAATCTAGAAGAAATGGATAAATTCCTGGACACTTATGCCCTCCCAAGACTAAACCAGGAAGAAGAATTTGAATCCCTGAATAGACCAATAACAAGGTCTGAAGTTGAGGCAGCAATTAATAGCCTACCAACCAAAAAAAATCCAGGGCCAGATGGGTTCACAGCCGAATTCTATCAGACCTACAGAGAGGAGCTGGTACCATTCCTTCTGAAACTGTTCTAAACAATACAAAACAAGGATTCCTTCCTAACTCATTTTATGAGACCGACATCATCCTGATACCAAAACCTGGCAGAGACACAACTAAAAAAAAAATTTCAGGCCATATCCAACATGAACATTGATGCAAAAGTCTTCAATAAAATACTGGAAAATCAAATTCAACAGCACATCAAAAAGCTAATTCATCATGATCAAGTCAGCTTCATCTGTGTGATGCAGGGCTGTTTCAACATAAGCAAATCTATCGACATAATTCATCACATAAACAGAACCAAAGACAAAAATCACATGATTTTCTCAACAGATGCAGAGAAGGCCTTCAACAAAATTTAACAGCCCTTTATACTAAAAACTCTTAATAAACTAGGTATAGACGGAATGTATCTCAAAATAATGAAAGGTATCATGAGAAACCTACAGCCAATATTATACTAAATGGGCAAAAACTGGAAGTATTCCCTTTGAAAATTGGCAAGGGTGGCCTCTCTCACCACTCCTTTTCAATATAGTATTGGAAGTTCTAGCCAGAGCAATCAGGAAAGAAACAGAAATAAAGGGTATTCAATTAGGAAAAGAGGAAGTCAGATTGTCTCTATTTGCAGATGACATGATTGTATATTTAGACGAGCCCATTGTTTCAGCCCAAAATCTCCCTAAGATCATAAGCAACTTCAGCAAACTCTCAGGATACAAAATCAATGTGCAGAAATCACCCGCATTCCTATACACCAATAACAGACAAACAGAGAGCCAAATCATGAGTGAATTTCCATTTACAATTGCTATAAAGAGAATAAAATACCTAGGAATACAACTAACAAGGGACGTGAAAGACCTCTTCAAGTGGAACTACAAACCACTTCTCAAGGAAATAATAAGAGGACACAAAGAGATGGAAAAAATTCCATACTCATGGTTAGAAAGAATCATTATCGTGAAAATGGCCATACTGCCTTAAGTAATTTATAGATTCAATGCTATCCCAGTCAAGCTACCATTAACCTTCTTCATAGAACTGGAAAAAAACTTCATATGGAACCAAAAAAAAAGCCCACATCACCAAGACAATCCTAAGAAAAAGGAACGATGCTGGACGCATCACACTACCTGACTTAAAACTATACTACAAGGATACAGTAATCAAAACAGCATTGTACTCGTATCAAAACAGAGATATAGAACAATGGAACAGAACTGAAGCTTCAGAAGCAATGCCACACATCTACAACCATCTGATCTTTGACAAACCTGACAGAAACAAGCAATGAGGAAAGGATTCCCTGCTTAATAAATGGTGTTGGGAAAACTGGCTAACCATGTGCAGAAAGCTGAAACTGGACACCTTCCTTACTCCTCATACAAAAATTAACTCCAGATGGATTAAAGAATTAAACATAAGACCTCATGCCATAAAAATCCTAGAAGAAAACCTAGGCAATACCATTCAGGACATAGGCATAGGCAAGGACTTCATGACTAAAATACCAAAAGCAATGGCAACAAAAGCCAAAATAGGCAAATGGGATCTAACTAAACTTAAGAGCTTCTGCTCAGCAAAAGAAACAATCATTAGAGTGAACCAGCAACCAACAGAATGGGAAAAAATTTTTGCAGTCTACCCCTCTGACAAATGGCTATATCCAGAATCTACAAATAACTAAAACAAATTTACAAGAAAAAAAAACAAACAACACCATTGAAAAGTGGGCAAAGGATATGAACAGACACTATCCAAAAGAAGACATTTATACATTTATGTGGCCAACAAACATATGAAAAAATGCTGATCATCACTGGTCATTAAAGAAATTCAAATCAAAACTACAGTTACATACCATCTCACATCAGTTAGAATGGTGATCATTAAAAAATCTGGAGACAGATGCTGGAGACAATGTGGAGAAATAGGAACAATTTTACACTGTTGATGGGAGTGTAAATTCGTTCAACCATTGTGGAAGACAGTGTGGTGATTCCTCAAAGACCTAGAAATAGAAATTCCATTTGACCCAGCAATCCCATTACTTGGTATATATCCAAAGGATTATAAATAGTTCTATTATAAGGACACATGCATACGTATGTTCATTGTGGCACTGTTTACAATAGCAAAGACTTGGAACCAACCCAAATGCCCATCAATGAAAGACTGGACAGGGAAAATGTGGCACATATGCACCATGGAATATTATGCAGCCATAAAAAATGATGAGTTCTTTTCCTTTGTAGGGACAGGGATGAACCTGGAAACCACCATTCTCAGCAAACTGACACAACAACAGAGAATCAGGCACCGCATGTTCTCACTCATAGGCACGTGTTGAACAATGAGAACACATGGACACAAGGAGGGGATCATTACACACTGAGGTCTGTGCAAGGGGGATTAGGGGAGGGACAGTGGTGGGTAGGGAGTTGGGGAGGGATAACATGGGGAGAAATGGGAGATATAGGTGATGGGGATGGAGGCAGCAAACCACATTGCCATGTATGTACCTATGCAACAATCCTGCATGTTCTGCACATGTACCCCAGAACCTAAAATGCAATATATATACATATTAAAAAAAAAACTTCAATAAAATGTTTTCTGATAAGAGCCTAAACAAAAAACAGACAGAATTTTAATCTCTGGGAATTTTTAGTAATAAAATGAACCAGTTCTCCCAATCAAGGAGAAATAATAAAGAATGATGAATGCAATTGTGCAGTTTGCAAACAGGCACAAGAACACTGAATATCATTAATTGATTCTAGATTGCTTATACTGACAGAACAGAGCAGACATGTAGACAATCTGGGAATACAGACCTTTTAAAAATGATATTTTACCTTGGACTGCTTTCTTTTCTCACTTAAATTATTGTAGTAAGGTCCAATTCCTTTGATATTAGCCTCTGAAACATTATGTTAAAGGGAAATTTATCCCATGCTGGACAGACCATATTCCCATGAGGACATCATTTACTGTACTTGCCATTCTAGCCTTTGCTTGATTTCTTCTAAAATCAGATCAAATACTCAGGCTGATGTCAAGGACCAGTGAGAACAAAATTCCTACATCTCAAAACTCACCTGATTTTAGAAACATAAAGGAAAGTCAAGATAGAACATGAGCAAAGTAATTATCAGAAAAAGAAGGGGAAAAATATAACTCAATAGGAGAAAATAGAGGGATTTTGTTGTTGTTGTTGTTGTTTTTGGAGCTCGGATGAGATAAACAGGAACATACTTATTAGGTAATACAATGTAATATAGTTTGTTATTCAGTACATTTTTTAAAGGTAAAAAACAAAGAATTCCATAGGCAAAATTTTACACAAAACCGCAAGGCAGATAATTACAAGTTTGAATACACAACTTCAAAAATTGGTAGCAGATCAAAGACTTCATAGTCTGCTATACTGTATCAGTTCTCCAACCCACACTTCTTAGGAACACAAATTCCATTTATGTTCCTGAGGCACTGAAATGATGTTATCCAAAGATAAAGTGATAATCTTATATATAGGTTATATATTGTTTCTAAATTGCCACATTAGCTTTCTCAACATTATTTTTTTTTAAAAACTATATATAATAAAGAACTCAACAAAAGATAATTTTAAGTACAGATGCAAACTTCGGTACCAATATAAGTAAAGTTAGCAATATTTTCTTCACTCCTAATTTATTCCTTTACAAATAGAATGTTCTTATTAACTCAGGCACTATTCATTACACAATTATAAAAAGCAAATAATTTTATGTCAGCAAGTGATTTAGAAAAATACTTATTGAGTACTCACCATGAACATGGACAGCATTTCACTGAGTACTTTATATCCATGATTTTCTTCAATACTTACAACTCTATAAGGAAAGTATTTGCTGGGACAAGTCCTGACGTGTGAAATTATATTGTTTACTGAGAATGATAGCAAGGTAAACTGAGCCGGTCCCCCAAGCAGAAAATCGCTTGGGGCATTCTAAAGTAGAGCCTGCCGCTGTGGCTCCCTCATGGAGAATGCTCTCTAGTTTGTCTTTTATCAGTGCAGGCATCAGCTGCTTGCCTAGTTTATATTTGTTCTATGAGAAAACACAGAACACCTGCTTGTTAATAATAATCACCTGTTCAGAGAGAATAAATATGTGGGTCATAGTTGGCTCCAGGCTCTCAGCTCAGAAGGCTGTTAGGCCCCTGAGGCTGTCAGCTCAGACTTTGCTGTTCTATTTTTGTGTCTGTTTCTTAATTCCTTCAGCACTGCCTGGGTTGGGGTCTCCACAACTGAGCCGGTCTTGGCAAGTATTAATATCCACCATTTGGGAAATGAGGAAGCTGAGTCTGGAAGAAGTACCATGTTCCAGTGATATATCCAGCCAATGACCACCTGGGTTAATTCTACTATACCACATGGCCTCTTCTTCCTAAGTTCAGAACTGAGAGGCACCAGCTAGGAGTAAGAAACGTAGGTTTTGGCCCTTAGTCTACTATTTCAGAGTTGCATTACCTTTAGGAAAACAACTCATTTCTTCATTTCCTTTTCTCCAAAATGGGAATAATAATAGATATAACTCTTAGAGTAGGTGCAAAAATTAAAGGAATACATGCTTAATATATGCCATTTTGATACTATTAATTTCCAAAAAGAATCATATGCTACCTATGAAGAGTACATATACAAAACTAAATTGAATAAATTGGAGCAGGAGGCATCGTGTTACAGAATAAAGAAATAGGAATTAAAAAAGTCAAAAGTCATGTGAGACGATCAGTTGTCTAGAGGCCAAGGCAACATTTATACCACCCTCTTTCTCAAAGAACAGCGCCTACATCAATTGCTTCACAGAAAAGCTCAGTAGAGGATTGAAACAATGTGGCTCAGGTGTTCCAACTCTTTATGGTTTAACACAGTGGTTCTCAAAGTGCGGTCCCCAGCATCAGCATTACCTGAGAATATGTTAAAAATGTAAATTCTCAGGCATCACCCTAGGCCTACTGAGTCAGAAACTGGGGCAGAGCCCTAAAATCAGTGTTTTAACAAGCCTTCAGGTGATTTGCATGCTCACTCAAGTATGAGAGCCACTCTTCTAACTTGACTCAAGTATAGGTAGGACCTGGAATATGTCAGAGAAGTGGTAGTAGTGGTAGACTGAGTTTTCAGAGCCTACAATTCTGGCTATCTCTTATGGACAAAAAGAAAACTGCCCTAAAGAATAATTCTATGTAAGGAAATATGGCTACTCAATTTGCCTTCCAAGATACTAGCTATAAAACACTCCTCCAGCTTTACCCATCAAATAAGCCTGTTTAATGCAATCATAATATTGATCATTTAAAGATGAGAATATTTGCCAATGATAATGTTTTTATTATAGTTAAAATTAGATATTTCCTTCCCAACCCATAAATGTGGGCTTCAGACAGTGACTTGCTTCCAAAGAGTAGAATATGGGAGGGGTGGGGGGATAGTCACTTTACAGTGGAGAAACCTGACAAGCACTACCTCAGGTGATCAAAGTTAACATCAACTGCCATAAGTCAAGTTGATTATATGTACTCTTGATAGGAAAATGGCATTTCACCTCTGTGGTCTTCTCTCCAAGAACCTATAACCCTAGCCTACCCATCATACAAATTCCAACTGAGGAACATTCTATAAAATACTTGACAAGTCCTCCTCAAACTGTCAAGGTCACCAAAATCAAGAAAAGTCAGAGATACTGTCACAAGCTAGAGACATGATGACTAAATAGAATGTGGTATCCTGGATAGAAACCTGAAGAAGATAAAGAACATTCGATTTAAAACATAAACAAAAACCTAACTGAATCTGAATAAAGTATGGACTTCAGGTAATATTAATATAACAACACTGGTTCATTAATTGTGAAAAATGTACCATACCAATGTAAAATATTAACAATAGGAGAAAGTAGATGCAGGTTATCTCTATGCCATGGTCTCAACTTTCCTATAAATCTAAAACTATTCTAAAATTTTTAATTTATTTTTAAAACTCAGTTTTTCTTCCTGATAGTAAGTAGCTATCCAAATTGATTGCACGCCTAGTGTTCTCCTTAAGAATGAAAATAGATTCATGGGAAAGTATATGTTTCAGAAAAAATTGTTTGTTCTTTCCACAAATTCTGAAGTATTCTTAACACCTATGCTTTCTAATACCTTCTAAATGTTACATGAAATGACTGTAGAGTTTTAATATATTCTTGTCCCTTTCTTCTCTCTAGCTGAACATGAATCTTCACTTTTCCCAATCAAATGACTTATTGCCTGTTTTCCCACATCTGCTTAAGTGAGCAATATTGTAAGTTTCAATTAATTGTATCTTCAACCTGAATATTCAATTTCCAATTCTGGACCTTTTGCTTAATAAACTTAAATGACTATATTAAACATGAAGCACTCAGCTTCTTTTTAATTATCTTGAGAACTCTAGAAGAGAATTGGGACCACTTTGTTCCAGACAACCTTAGACTAATGCAGAAAGTCATCCTCTAGCTGTTCGTAGAAGCATACTTTGTTGAAGTAGCTATAAAAGGAAACTAAATAATCAAGAATTTCCCAGTTGTTTTGCAAAGAAAAATGTGGGTAGGGAATTCTGCATAGTTTATTAAATAAGAAACAAAAATAAAAAACCATTTATAGAATACTTGACTCCAAATTAGTAAAAGTCCATAGAAGCAGCATGTTGTAAAGTTATGATACGAAGCAGATTTAATGAAGGGAAATATCACCCTAAGTATAAATCAAGGAGATTGTTATCATAGAACAACTGGTAAAAACAGAACCAACTTTAGGTATTTACCCAAGCACTACAGACAAAACAAGGTAAGTCAAAATAAACCAATTGTTTCCTCTCATCCAGGAAAAGATATTACTAAGATCCAGAAGTTTGTGTTTATGAAGAGTGGCATAACTTTAGAGTTCCAGTAAGTTCTCTGAATATCCAACTAGGCAGATGAACAATTTTTGAAAGTTACACTCCAATGGAAAGATTATCAGACTGATTTAGGAGATCTAGCTCTACTACTGATGAACTGATGAAATTAGGCAAATACCCTAATAAACAGGAGTTTCTTTTTCACTTCTTAGAAAAATAATCTGTGTACCTTTGAACAGCAGCTCACAATTCCCAATATATTTTGTATATACTGTTTCATCTGATGCTTACAATAAAGCAATAAAATTAACAGCACAGGGAATATCTTCCTTTCACAGATGAAGAAATGCAGTTTAAAAATTTTATGTTATTTGATTTGGGTCACACAGTTAGAAAGTAGAAAGTGGGAACCCAACTTTAGGGTTTCTGACTTCTGTCTTGCTCTTCACTCATTACCACAAAACTGTTAGATGCCTTTTGGCTCTAAAATTCCATTCCCCTTTGACTAAGAAATGGCTTTGAAATTTCAAATTCATGATCTTCCCTCTCCAGCTAAATAAATATGAATGTTCCTACATCTCTACTGAAAAAAGTCAATATTTTTTTAGCTCAAAATGAGAAAAAAAAATTGAAGATTTTTAAAGCATAAGAATCAATCATAATTTTAGCATCTCTCATAGATTTAAAAGATTTTGTTTTATTCCAGTGTAAATTGTGGTAGGTGATAAATAACAAGTTCCTATGGAAATTAAAAGTAATGAATAGCAAGTAAGTTGGTTTTCCTCATAAATTATGCTTTGAAACTACAGCAGACATTATTACCCCAATTTTAGCATATCAACTGTGAAATGAAAATCTAAGTGATTATAAGTAGATTATGGAAAGCAAAAGGAAAAGATCTTGGCAAAATTCTGACATTACCATTCTTCTGTATAATTATCAATTTCACAATTACTGATTTCAATTTATGTATGGGTAATCTAAAGAAGAATTTTAAATACCTCAGAAATTTTCTAAGAGAGACAGACTGGCTTTAAAAATATTAGATTTGTATTAAAATAGCTACAAGCTTTTAAAGCAACAACTATTTCAATAGTAGGAGAGAATACACACCCACAATCCCCTATTAAAAACTCTATTAAAAATTCAGGAAGGAAACACAACAATATAAATAAATCATATTAGTGCTAGAAGCTGAGAAGGCTATCATCAGAAGACCAGAACAGTGAGAACATCCTTAAAGACATGAAGCAACTCAAATTGACAGAAAAACACAATACAACATAAACTGAGAAATGTGTAAAGCTCTCAAGACAAACGGGGAAAAAGTGAATTTTCTCAGAAGTCTCAAATAATCCCAGTAGCAGAAGCCACTGGATCTGAGAAGACAACAGATGGTGAGTGGACAGTCAGGTGATTGGTTAAAGGAATAGAAAAGAGCTGTACTGATCGTCTAACCACAGAATCATGGCTGTGGCATGTGCTATATGGATTATGGCATTCAGAACAACTCTACACATAAATTTGGGAGTTTTGCCAAGTACCCTCAGAGCATCCTATGGGCTGGGTGAAGTAGGACAGTACCTCAGGTCATGTAAGGCCATAATGAGGTAAGAAGGGAATGTCCCATACCCAAAAAAACAAGGTACCCACACACTCTAAATGGAAAGGCACCTAGCCATATAACTTCTGCCTCCCCTACGTAAGTATTGGATTCAGGATCCTTATCATCAAAATATATATCCATTGCCCCCTCAAAATAGAAATTATCTTCTTGGATGTAGGAACTATGCTTCAACTAGCTAACTGTGATCAATCTAGCCCAACAACTATAAATTTAGACAGACAACCAAGAACCCTCAAACATTTGAGGAAAATCAACAGAATAAAAGACCATCAAACCAAAAACAAAACAAAACAAAAAGAAACAGAAAAATTAACTTCACAAGAAACCGTGTCAGTACAGAAAATATAGAAATTTTTAAATACATTTTGGTCAAGGTTCATCCATTTACAAAAAACAGGCTTCTCTGAAAAAGAATCAAGGTAGTTCTTAAAAATGTAAAACATCATAGCCACTTTTACATAACCCAATGGATGGGCTGAGGTTATAATTAAAAGAAGTTAGTTAAATCAAGGGAGTGTCCCAGAATACAATGTAGGATAAGAGTAGGAGACAAAAACTAAAAAGCATGCAAATTAAATTCAGTGGTTCTAGTATCAAATTTACTGGGGCTAAAGAGAGAGAGAATAGAGAAAATGGACTTGAGGGAATAATTAAAGAAATAAAAGAAATAATATTTGCTGAGCTGAGGAAAGATGACTCTTCAGGTTGTAAAAATCCAGCAAGTGTCAAATGGTAATAATCAAAGGACATAAACATAGATGAGGACTGGTAAAATTTCTGAACAACAATAAAAGCTTCCTGAGTAGTAACAAAGACATTACTTGCCAAGAAATGAGAATTTGAATGACATCGTAATTCTTGTCCATAACATGGGATGTCAAAAGACAATAAATTTTTTTAAATCTCTAAATTCTATGGTTACATTTCCAATAGAAGTGTAAATGGTACAACCTTTATTGCTATCAATTTAGCAATAACTACCAAAATTAAAACTAAGAATGCACATACACCTTGACCCATGCAGCTCCACTCCTGGGAATTCACCCTACATGTGTATGTCCACAGGCACAAAATGATATACATAGAAACATAGTGATTGGGCTAACTCGAGGAAGCCCCAACAAACCTTGACAAGTTATCTTTTCTTAATAACCACTCTTCTTCCCTCTCCCTCTTTTACTTCTTTCATAACCTCAGAGGTCCAACAAACTGACTACAACAATATCTGTTCCCCTCCTACCCATCTAAGGCTCCCAGACTCTCATTTTCCTAAACAATTTCACATTTGTTTATATCTACAGGCAAGGTAATGATATATCTTAGTATTTGGCGAGCATTTTTATGTATGCCAAAATATTCCTCATTCAAAAGTAACTAGTACTACTTGAGGATGTCAAACTGGAAAATTTCAGAAGTTATTTCTCATATTAAAGAAAGATGCCTTTTTTCCTCTCTAAATTTATAACTTTCTTAAAGAATCTTGCAAAAAAGGTCAGTTACAGGTAGCCCTGGAAGTGTAAGATATAGCTAGAAGTAGTTCATTCGAAGGAGAAAAGAGACAAGTATTAGATGAGAAAAGAGACAAAGAAGAGAGTTTGGAAACTAAGTCTATGAACTACAGGTTGCTTGGAAAGAGTAGGAGGGTCTCCTCTATGAGTTCAGCGTGGGTCTGTTTTAAGGTAATTCAAAACCCTTCCAAATAAACTTATTAGATTCTAATTTGATGGCTCTGAACCTAATAGGAATTCAGATCAAACTGATCTTCTTTCTCAAAGAGACTGCATTGTCAAAGAGCCAAAATTGGAGTGGGGTTTGGGGGACTGAGTTATACAGCTTACACATTATGATTCACCTCTCTACCAGCAAACCCTTCCTCCATGTCAATAGCATCTATCATACATGTTTATTCAAATTCCTCACCACTAAGGGCAATCAGAAGCTGAAGAGATGCTCCTACAGAAGTGACCTTGACAAAAATAGAAGTCATTAACACTGCCAGCTGACACACAGGATGTCAGAAAGTGCAAAATGATGGCAAAGAAAAAAGGCAAAACTGTAAGGCAATAGAAAAGGAAACAATGACAGGCCAGGATGAAAAATTAGGGCAATTATCTGGATAATTCAGCCTCAAAACTAGATTCCAGATGTTTGACATAAATGTTTATAATTGACATAAATGTTCATAAATGAAAAATCATTTCCTTCTCCAGGCTCCATTTTCACAATAGATAGAACATTGGAGCTGCAATAACAGCTTTCTATTCTCCATCATTGCTATTTACAAGAAATTTAAAGAAAATATGCCTCCTTTATTCCCACTTAAAACTTTATATCTGATGTAAGGGAATGTTTTAAAAATATGATGCTACCTGACAGTTTGGCTTAGAAATAAAATAAAATAATTTCTTGCCTAGATTGTTTCTTGCCTGTGTTATCCAAATGCTGGTACCAATTTTTCACTTCAGTAGACTTCTAGAATTGGGTTGACAGAAATTACCCATTCAGAACCAACTTATGGATCATAATAAGTGAGCTAGTGAATCAGACCCACTGAAAATCAACGAGAAGAAAGGACATAGACATATACAGGTCTACAGGCCATATACAACAAAGCAGAAAAAATAAACTGCCCCAACAGAAGATAAGAAATCTTTCATTTCTCTGTTTGAGTCAAATGACACCATAGCATCTACAGTGATTATGTGAGTATGGAAATAAATGTCCTTTCTTCTCTTTTAGCTACTCAATATACACACTCCAGTAATCCAAGGACATTCTCAGATTTTAAATTAACAGTTCCAATTCTTTCTAAAAGAGAAACCTAATATCTGTAACATGTAATAATTTTCAGTTGCCCTGAAGCACAAATTTGAACTGAAGAACAGGAGGCTGGTATGCAAAAGAGAGTACTTACTAAGTAAACCTAGCCTCCTGTCAAGTGTTCTTTCTCAATTTGGACTTGTTATTTATTTATTTATTTATTTCACTTATTGCAATGTATACAGTTTATTGAGGAGAATTGGGTGATATGGTTTTATTTATTTATGAATTTCAAGGGTATTACAGGTGAGGAGAGGGACTGAAATGAAGGGCACATCACCTATACAGGGTATATGAAGAGAAATTTGGTTAGCTACCGTTTGAGAGAAGCCAGAACATTTTCCTAGACCTTAGCACTTATGGGACTCAGCCACTAAATGGAGGGTTCACCACACACACATATTGCAGCTATCAAGTTCTATATGTTGGGTTCACGGTAAATCAATATGACATTTCAATTCCCAGAGTTACTTACTTCAATAAATGAAGTGGGATTAACCTAAGACGTGCTACACTAATTGTCCCCTGTTCACTGCATGTTTACTGGCATACTGTCATGCTAATAATTCACAGATTTCTAACCTCCATCATGACTGTTGTGCTGGAAAGCCTTACCTGTCTCTGCTACTGCCCAAGGAATATTTTCTCTTTTAGCTGCCAAAACGGGTATGCACTTTGGGGTCCATATTGATGAATTAAATACTATTGTCTACTGCATCCTAAATATTCTCCTTGGCATCCCAGGAGAACTCAAATTAGGTATAGTTAAGGTAAAAGAATGGAGAGAAAAAAGATGTTCTCCTTTATTCATTCTAACATCAATTGTTCTACTCCCAAATGAATAGTGGAAGAAGTTTGAATGTGAAAACTTAATTTCAACAGACAGTTCAAGATAAATTTTCTGAATGGTTATCCTTGAAGATTCTTCAAGGCCTGCCCTCACAGATATGAATGCAATTGCTTTCTTGAAACAACAGAACAGAAGGCAATATGTTAGAAATATAAAAATCATGACAGTTTTCAAGTTTCCAGAACTGACCCAACATTACTTCATCATAACCTGAATAAATGGGTGGGATGGCAAAGGGGTCCCAGAAAGAGAGCTCTATCTCTCTCTCCATTTTGTCCTTTGCTTCAAAATTAGTTTTCCCACTAATTTTTAATAGCTGATACTCCATCCTAAGTTCTAGCTATTCTAATTCTATAACTTAATCATAAAATCATATTTAAATTAGAAAACAAAATAGCTTGCCCTGCTCCTAATTCTTGTGATTAACTATCTTCATCAACAAGTAGAGAATTATTTTTTGTCCAATACTATATAAGCTCTTGTAGCTGTAATTCATAAAACAATGCATCAAGATTGGCATTATGATACATTAAATACAGAATCAGCTTGGTAGTACTCTTCATTGTCAAGTAAGAAATCATGAAATAAATTAACCCTGGAAATTTCAAGATCTGGGATGTGATTCCAGCTGGTATATGGAAGAAATAAATTCAGTCAGGCTACCTGATATTTCCTGTTGCTGCCTAGAGCAGGGCAGTTTGCAAACTTGTAAGAAGACCCAGTTTGTCCTTGTCCCTCTCATGCTTTGAGGGGAAAAAAGGGCTCTTTAACTCTGTTTAGAAAAAAGAAAAAAAGAAAAATATATAAGCTGAGGAAACTTTACAGCAGGCCTAATAAAGTGAATTTTGAAGATTAAAGAGAAATTTCGATAAGTGATTTTAACAATTATGGTTTAACATATAGGAAGGCTGATAGTGCACAAGGCTAGTTTTTAAAAGGAGAGATGTATTTTAAAAACTTGCCTAGTTTCTAAAAGTAGAGATGTATTTTTAAAACCTGCCTTTTGCTTTTAACCCTCTGATTTTCATTTTCAACAAAATAAAAAACCAGAATCTCAGATATTTAAAGGAACTGCTTCTCTGTTCTATTAAGAATTTTAATTCATCTTAAATTTTTTACATTATTTCCAAAATTTATCTGCATGAAAAACATGTATTAGCCACCTAATCTATAGTGAGTGCTGTGCTGAATGTTTGAGATACCAAGTTAAATAAGATACCATTGTTTACTTCAGGGGGCTTACGTTTCCAGAACATAGAGGTGCTGAAAACCAAACCAAAAATATCGGTCTATCCTTTTATAAAAGTATGTCTTGATAATAGGAAAATATGTAATGTGACTCTTTTTTTTGTACTTTAGGTTCTGGGGTACATGTGCAGATCATGCAGGATTGTTGCATAGGTACATACATGCCAATGTGATTTGCTGTCTCCATCCCCCCGTCACCTACATGTGGCATTTCTCCCCATGTTATCCGTCCCCAACCGCCCCACTGCCGGTGTCCCTCCCTTGGCTCCCCCAACAACAGACCCCAGTGTGTGATGCTCCACTCCCTGTGTCCATGTGCTCTAATTGTTCAACACCCGCTTATGAGTGATAACATGTGGTATTTGGTTTTCTGTTCTTGTGTCAGTTTGCTGAGAATGATGGTTTCCAGACTGATCCATGTCCCTACAAAGGACACGAACTCACTGTTTTTTATGGCTGCATAGTATTTCACGGTGTATATGTGCCACATTTTCCTTATCCAGTCTATCGTTGATGGGCATTTGGGTTGGTTCCAGGTCTTTGCTATTGTAAACAGTGTTGCTATGAACATACGTGTACATGTGTCTTTATAATAGAATGATTTATAATCATTTGGGTATATACTCAGTAATGGGATTGCTGGGTCAAATGGAATTTCTATTTCTAGGTCCTTGAGGAATCACCACACTGTCTTCCACAATGGTTGAAGTAGTTTACACTCCCACCAACAGTGTAAAAGTGTCCTGTTATTTAACACTTTTCTAGAATTCCTAGCTAGAGCAATCAGAAAAGAGAAAGAAATAAAGAGCATCCAAATTAGAAAAGAAGTCAAAAGAAGAAGTCATTTTGTTTGCAGATGATATTATGGATTTAAAACTTTATATTTGGAAAAAACTAAAGATTCCAATAAAAAATATTAGAATTGATTTTAAAAATCAGAAAAGTTGCCAGACACAAAATCAACATACAAAAATCAGTAGCATTTCCGTATGCCAACAGCAAACAATCTGAAAAAAGCAATAAAGAAAGTAATACCATTTACAATAGCTACAACTAAAATTAAATACCTAGGAATTAACCAAAGAAGTGAAAGATCTCTAAAATGAAATACTGATGCAATAAATTGAACAGAACACCAAATTTTGAAAAGATATTTCATGTTCATATATTGAAAGAATCAATAATTTTAAAATGTCCATACTACCAAAGCAATATGCAGACTTAATGCAATCCCTATTAAAATGCTAATGATGTTCTTCACAGGCAAGAAAAAAGATCCTATAATTTATATAAAGCCATAAAATACCCAGAATAGCTATCCTGAGCAAAAACAACAAAACTAGGGGAATAACATTACCTGACTTCAAATTATGTTACAGAGATATAGTAACCGAAACAGCATGATACTGCCATTAAAACAGACACATAAACCAATGCAACAGAATAGAGAATCCAGAAGCAAACTCACATATCTATAGCAAACTCATTTTAGACAAAGGTATCAAGAACATACACTGGGGAAAGGACAGTCTACAACAAATGGTGCTGGGAGAACCAGATATCCATATGCAGAAGGATGAAACTAGACCCCTATGTCTCTCCATATACAGAAAGCAAATTAAAATGGATTAAAGACTTAAATCTAAGACGTCAAACTATGAAAGTACTACAAGATAACTTTAGGTAAATTCTCCAAAACATTGAACTGGGCAATGATTTCTTGAATTATACCCTGTTAGCACAGACAATCAAAGCAAAGATGGACAAATAGGATCACATCAAATTTAAAAGCTTCTACACAAAGAAAAAAACAATCAACAAAGTGAAGAGACAATTCACAGAATGTGAGAAAATTTTTGCAAATGTCCCATCTGACAAAGGATTAACCAGAATATAAAGAGTTCAAACAACTCTATAGAAAAAAAATCTAATAATCTAATAAAATGGGCAAAAGATTTGAATAAACACGCTCAAAAGAAAACATACAAATGGCAAATGTATATGGAAATGTGTTTAACATCATTGATAATCAGAAAAATACAAATAAAAATTGCAGAAAGATATTATCTTGCCCCAGCGAAAGTGGAAAAGAAGGAGCAAGATACTAAAATAGAAGGATCCACGAATTGTCCCCACAGCAAAAACACCAGTCAAACAACTATCTACAGAAAAAAAAGTATCTCCATACAAACCCAAAATCAGGTGAGCACTTACAGTATCTGATTTTAACTTTGCATGGATAAAAGATGCACAGAAAAGGTTAAAAAAAGTCTTGAATTACTACTGACACAACCTCACCCCCACTCCCAGGCATTGGTGACATGGTGCAAAGAGCATTTCTGTGCCCAGGGCCAGGAAGAGCACAGCAATTGTAAGACATTGAACTCAGTGCTATCCTGTTAGAGCACAAAGGAAAACCAAACCAAACTCAGCTGACACCCACCCACTGAGGGAGCATTTAAACCAGCCCTAGCAAGAGGGGAATCTCTGATCCAGCAGTCTGAACTTGAGTTCCCTCAAGTCTCACCACCAGGGATAAAGTGCCATGGAACTCTAAATTAATGTGAAAGACAGTCTAGGCCACAACAACTGCAACACCTAGGGGAGTCCTAATGATGTGCTGAGGAGCACAGCCACTGGACTGACAAGCATACGACCTATTGAGAAACCAGCTGCAGTGGCTGGGCTAAGGGAGGGCTGGCATCAGCCCTCCCCTAACTCCAGGCTGCACAACTCACAACTCCAAAAGAGATGCCTTCCTTTCACTTCGGGAGAGGAGAGGGAAGAGTGAGGAGGACTTGGTCTTACATCTTGGATACCAGCTCCACCACAGCAGAATAGGACACTGGCCACACTTGTGAGGCCCATGTTCCAGGCATAAATCCCGGACAAAATTTCTAGACACAACCTAGGCCAGAAAAACAAAACAAAACAAAACAAAACACTCCTTGAGGGAAACATAGTCCTAGTAAAGAACCCATGGGCCCTGAATACCCAGCAGTGATACCCAGGAACTACATTGAGGGCCTTGGTGCGCCTCTGCAACTTGCTGACTCCAGGTGAGACTCAGCACATTACTAGCTGTGGTGGCAAAGGGGCAAAACTTCTGCTTGAGAAAAACAGAGGGAAAAGTAAAGGGAATTTTGTCTTACACTTTAGATGCCAGCACTGAGACTGGGGTATAAAGCACAAGTGGGCTCTTGGGGTCCCCAATTCCAGGATTTGACTCTTGGATGGCATTTCTGGACCTGCCCTGGGCCAGAGAGGCATCCACTGCCCTGAAGGGTGACTCCCAGGCCAGGCAGCATTCACCTCGGTCTTCAATTGCTGACACCACCCCATCACCTTCTGATTTAAGAGCCCTTGGGCATTAAAGGAACATCAGCGGTAGTCTGACAATACTCCCTATGGCCTCCGATGGCAGTGGCTACAGAGTGACTTTGCCTTTGGAAAAGAGAGAAGAGTGAGAAAGACCACATCTTGTGGTTTCAGTGCCAGCTCAGCTACAGTACAATTGAACGCTAGCTAGACTTCTAAGGTTTTTGACTCTAATCCCTGACTCCCAGGCAGCACCTTTGGACCCACCTGGGGCCTGGGTAATTTACTGCCCTGAAGGGAAGGACATAGGACTGGCTGGCTTTCCCACTGCTTGACTGTAGTGCCCCAGGGCCTTGAGCATCAGCAGTGGCCACGGAGTGGTTACAGCAGGCCTTGGATGAGATCCAGTGCTATGCTGGCTTCAGGTCTGGCCTAGCACATTCATAGTGGTGGTGGCCACAGGGGGACTTGTATCATTCCACCTGCAGATGGATCAGAATGGAGAGAGATTCCATTTGTTTGTGAGAAAGTAGGGGATGAGAACAAGAGTCTCTGCCTGGTAATCCAGAGAACTCTCTATAATTGTGGTTTATAAACTACTCTTTTCCTAAATAGGAAGACTAAAACATGAATCAATCAAAAATAATAACTACAACAACTTTTGAAGACATAGAGAGTACAGTAAGATATAAATAGAAACAACAAAATGTTAAAAAGCAGGGGGACAGAGTTGAGACATAGAGTTTTTATTAGTTTTCTTGTTGCTTGTTTATGCAAACAGAGGTAAGTTGTTGTCAGGTTAAAATAATGGGTTATAAGATAGTGCTTGAAAGCCTTATGGTAACCTGAAACCAAAAACCGTACAGCAGATACAAAAAAAAAAAAAAAATCAAGAAACTAAATGATATCACCAAAGAAAAAATCTTCACCAAAAAAGAAGACAGGAAGGGAAGAAAGAAGAAAGAGAAGACCACAAAACAGCTGGAAAATAGATAACAAAATGGCAGGAATAAGTCCCTGCTTACCAATAATAACATTGAATGTAAATAGACTAAACTCTCCAATCAAGACACAGACCGGCCGAATGGATATATAGTAATACCCATTGATCTACTGCCCACAAGAAACATATTTCACCTATAAAGATCAATATAGACTGAAAATAAAGGGATAGAAAAAGATATTCCATACCAATGGAAACCAAAGAAGAGAAGGAGTAACTATACTTATATCAGACAAAATATATTTCAAGAAAACAGCTATAAGAAGAGACAAAAGAGGATACTATATAATGATAAAGGGGTCAATTCAGCAAGAGGATATAACAACTTTTAATATATATGCATCCAACACTAAAGCACCCAGATATATAAAGCAAATATTATTATAGCAAAAGAGAGAGACAGATTCCAAGACAATAACAGCTGCCGACTTCAACACCTTTTCAGCATTGGACAGATCTTCCAGACAGAAAATCAACAAAGAAGCCTTAGATTTAATCTGCACTATAGAACAAATGGACCATCATGGCAGATGGGAGGCAAGACTAGATTGCAGCTCCAGACAGAGCAGTGTGCAGAGGCTCGTATTATGAATTTTAGCTCCAAGTTGACTGGCAAGAACAAACCAGCAATCCCAAGAGGACCCACAGACCCTCTGAAGGAAGCAGACTTCTCCAGCATGACCCAAGAGACACCCCAAATACTGTGAGTGCCCCAACTGCAGAAGTGGGAAAGGGAGATCCTCCTCTCCCGAACACACAACCCAACTAAAGAAGCTGAAGGCCTGTTTACATGAAATCACCCATAATTGGATGAGGGGCCCAACCTATTCTAGTATAGCCTCATCTTAGCTAATTACATCTGTGATGATCTCATTTCCAAATAAGGTCACATTTTGAGATGCTGGATGTCAAAGCTTCAACATACCTTTTTGGGGGACACAGTTCAAGCCACAGCATTCAGGTTCATTCCTGAAAGTTGTTATATAGAAAAGTTCAGTTACTTAAAGATTTTTATATTTAAGTCATCACTTTAAATTTAAATTTAAAATCACCATTTAAATAATTAAATTTAAATATGTGTATGTTTAAATATATATACACATAATTAAAGTTTTAAAAATTATGCAATTTAATGTAATGGATATATAGTTAGCATTTAAAGTAAGCAAGCATACAGCCATTATTCAGTAGGCTTCTGAATTGTTATTACTCAGCCCATAATCTTATGCATATTGTCAGTTTAAATATCCTCTTGTAACCTACATAATGGGGAATTCAACCCATCTTTGAGTTTATACAAGCTCGAGACACTTGGTTACTACTTGGGATGACAATTGCTGCAATCTTTTTCTGCATTCAGCAGCTTTTACTCCCCTATGAGTGTTATTACCTGCCCTCCACAAATAAATGGAGAAAAGTCATTACTTACCTTTTAATCTTTTCTATTCACTTCTGTTTCCACTTAATTCCCCTGATGCTTCTGGACACAGTCTAACTGAACTTTCCATTGTTAGTCTCCCCAGATCTCACACAGAGGTCTTCTCTTCTTTTTACCTGTCAATTATCAATTCTCACTCATTGTGTCGTTGGTCTTTACCATTTGGTTTGTTTTTGTAGGGGCTGGTACTGGATGTTTTCAGTGCTTTCTTCAGGAGTTCTTGTAGGGCAGGTCTGGTGGTGACGAAATCTCTCAGTAATTGCTTGTCCCTAAAAGATTTTTATTTCTCTTTCACTTATGAAGCTTAGTTTGGCAGGATATGAGATTCTGGATTGAAAGTTCTTTTCTTTAAGGATGTTGAATATTGGTCCCCACTCTCTTCTGTCTTGTAGGGTTTCTGCTGAGAGATCCGCTGTGAGTCCAGTGGGCTTCCCTTTGTGGGTGACTCAAACTTTCTCTCTGGCTGCCCTTAGCATTTTTTCCTTCATTTCAACCCTGGTGAAT
>CAUYLG010013390.1:0-71561 GCA_963573385.1 Cacajao melanocephalus
TAGCTCTTTCAATTTTGATGATAGGGTGTAGATTTTAGACCTTTCCTTGCTTCTCATGTGGGCATTTATTGCTATATATTTTCCTCAAAACACTGCTTTAAATGTGTCCCAGAGATTCTGGTATGTTGTGTCTTTTGGTACATTGTGTCTTCACTCTCGTTGGTTTCAAAGAACATTTTTATTTCTGCCTTCATTTCATTGTTTATCCAGTCAACATTCAAGAGCCAGTCGTTCAGTTTCCATGAAGCTGTGCGGTTCTGAGTTAGCTTCTGAATTCTGAGTTCTAACTTGATTGCACTGTGGTCTGAGATACTGTTTGTTACGATTTCCATTCTTTTGCATTTGCTGAGGAATGATTTACTATAGTGGATTATTTTATTATGTAAGTACATTTTCTGTCAAGATTAGGTTTTGTTTATATAATACTTGCTTTGAATGATCTGTGCCACAGGCCAACCAGATAATAAAGTTACTAGATATTATCTAAAATTTTTAAAAAACTATGTGTAAGAAATTTTGGCAACATATGTTTGATAATTTTTGACTTTTAAAAAATCACTTGCAATAAGTAAAATTGTGTGTTCTTATAATATTACATTATCTTATACATTTATATATTGTATTACATATATTACAACTTACTCTGTAGGAAAAATTCTGCTTATGTGAAATTTATGGAAAAATTCACCATATGTGAAACCAGGGGCTAATCTGATTTTGCCCACCAAACTTAACCTGCCTTTATGGCTTTTAATCACTTTCTTCTAGTTGATCATCTTAGAACTCCAACTAACTTTCTTATAGGTAATACCTCTGACTGTGGGTGACTCTAGCAATAGTTGCTTAAAGTTGTTTTTCAGGAACTAGGTCAGCTCTTGTCTAGTTCAAGACAGTTGAGACCAACAACTTTTCAGTTGGGCCTGTGCGGTGCCTGAAGAGTGATCTTTTGATATCAGAGAACCAAAATCTTCACACTAAGATGATGCTAATGCTGCCATTTTCTGCACACAGATTTTATGACAAAACGTGTCCTCAATTATGCTTATACAGAAACCACTATCACCTCACCTTTCCCATACTTTACCCACAAATCACCTTTCCCATACTTTAGACCACCCCACTTTCTATCCTATAAGTACCCCCCATCACTATTTTCAAGGGCATGAATTTGAGATTTGTTCTTCCATCTCCCTGCATGGCAGTCTTGTGAATAAAATCTCTTTTGCAAAAACCTGTTGTCACACTGATTGACCCGTTGCTCACAGACCTCAAGAAAGAGATGTATTTACTATTACTGCTTTATTATAAAAATATGCAACTCCTGGCTAAGAGTCATAGCTCATAACTGTAATCCCAGTGTTTTGGAAGACCAAGGCAGGAGTATTATTTGAAACTATGAGTTGGATGCCAGCCTGCCAACGTAGCAAGACCCCATATTTACTAAAAAATAGTGATAATAATGTTTAAATATTAATTAAAAAGCAGCAACTCTAAAAAATCTAAATGGAAGAGATGTATTAGGCAAAGTGTGGAGAAAGGGAATGAAACTCCCATGTCGTCTCTGGGGTACCACCCTTCCAGTACCTCCATGTGCTCAGCAACCTGGGAGTTCTTCAAACCTATCCTTTTGGGTGTTTATGGAGGCTTCATGAGATAGGTATGATTGATAAGATTGATATATCATTGGCCACTGGTGATTAACTCAATATCAAGTTCTTCTCCCCTCCCACAAGGTCCCCACACAGCTGAGGTTGAAAGTTCTAACCACCAAGTCACATGGTGTTTCCCCTGACAAGCAGTCCTTATCCTGGGACTATCCAGAAACCCCTAACCATCAGTCATCTAATTAGCATGCAAAAAGAAATATCACTTTGGAGATCCCAAGGGTCAGAGGAGCTGAATATCAGGAAACAGGGACAGAAACCAAATATATACTTTTTATTATTTCACTTTACTGTTAACCATGGCTAGTTTCAACTAATGAGAAGCTCATATAACCTGGAGAATAGGCCTATATACCGTTTGTTGGGACTGAAAATTGACCATTACCAGTCTGTACTTCCATGTCTCAGAAATACTCAGCAATAGACAGTAAAAGACAACAGAATAAGACCTATTCATGAAATCAACCGCAATGCTTTCAAGAATGAGCCAGGACTATAATTTGAGAGGCTAACCTCTGTGGCTTTCAAACCCGGTTGATCTTTAAAATCACATGGGCAAAATTTTAAAAATATAGTTTCTTAAAAGCTATAAACCTAATAAGTCATTTTTGGAAGTTGGGTCCCCCAAATTCTTTATTTTTTAAAAAGCTCTATTGATTATTATGATCATTAAAGTGTGGGAAATACCCAGTACTATATGTACATCATATATATCTTCTAATTCCCATGTTATTAAATAGAAACTGAGTCAAGAAGAATAATGTCTTCAAAGTTCAGGTCTCAAAAACAAAACAAGACAAAACAAAAGCAGAAGCCTGTTTTTTCAAAAAGATGATATAATAGTAGTTTTATTTAAAAATAATAAACAGCAATTATTTTAAAACCTGTTATTGAGTACCTGCTAAGTTTTTTGCATTTCTTTTTATTATTTCTAGGTGAGATTTTCTGATTTATTGAGGAAGTGTTCCTAGGAGGAACCAGTAAAGGAGTAGGAGAAGGAAGACAGAACAGGAAGACATGCCAGCTGATTTTTCAAGAACAATCTAAGCCTAATCATGCAGAAAGCTCTGGCACATTAATTATATGTTAGAGTTGGTTCTGCCTTGAGGCAAGGGAGTTGGGCTTTTATTTTACTGCACTTGTCAGTCATTGGCTATGACTGTTGCATTTGGAGGTACAGGAGAGAACGTAAAATCACAGGCAGTTTCAACACTCCAGTACATACGGGTAAAGGGGCTCCAGTACACAAAGGTAGTAGTTGCATAAGCAAATTGTTGAAAGAAAAGCATACAGAAACTAAAAGATAGTTAAAAAGAATCATTAAGTGGTTTAAAAGTGTCTGGGAGGAGAACTGACAGTGTCTAATACAACAGTTTAACAAATATTGATTGAAAGCATGAGCTGTGTCAAGCCCATCGCTCTAGGAGGAAGATACAGAAGTGAAAAGAGAAAAGCAAACAAATAAAAACACAGTAAAAGCCACTGTCCTTATAGAAGTTACATTCCAAAGGATTATATAATTTTGCAATAAATCAGAATCAGAAACAATGACTTAGGTAAGAAGCATTTATAGAGGTGATAATATGTGACTCATCAGAAGCACATTGATAACAAGAAAAAGCCTATATCACAATATGTTATTGAGTTGGCATTTCCTAGCAAGAACTAATTAATCCCATACATTCTCTTGAAAAATCCTATAAAATTTATTCTAGAACCATCTGATAGAGCAAGCTTGTCAAACCCACGGATGCAGGCCACAGGTGGCCCAGGAATGCTTTGAATGTGACCCAACACAAATTCGTAAACTTTCTTAAAATATTATGAGATTTGTTTTGCATTTTTTTAAAATTTATCCACTATCATTAGTGTTAGTGTATTTTATGTTTGACCCAAAACAATTCTTCTTCCAATGTGGCTCTGGGAAGCCAAAAGATTGGACACTCCTGTATTATGGCATAAGAGGTAAGGGAGACATTTATCCATAGGCTTCCATATTCTATTGGTCAAAATTTAATCCCACAAGAATAAACTGTGCTACACGACCAAAATGTTTCTGTTTATGCCAAGAAGTTTCTTGTAGCAACCCCACTTTGGCAGCCTCTACTGTGTTAACCCTGAGTAGGACAACCGTAAAGAACAGAAAAATAAAAAGTACAACAAAGGACTCATGTGAGATATTCTTAAAGCACATCCAGAGCTGATTCACAACAACCATACTAAAGGACAAACAAGAAAAATCAGATAAGATGTCATGCACAAGCGTTATCTAATACAGATCACCCCTTGTACTACCCTTTTCCATATATCTCTTCCCTTAAATCCCACACTGAGTCACTATGAAAAATTAAAACCATCTTCATAAATTTAATAAAATCAGTTGTCAGAAGTTTCTGACAAAAACATCTACTTAGAATAAAGTTACAGCTTAGCACAAACCATTAATCAACTTACTCTTTAGTTTACATTTTAATAGTTTCTTACTACTTGCAAGTTACACAGACAAGGTCCAAAGGTACTAATTTTCATTAATTGTTTCTATAGATAACATCTTTAATGTTGAGTAACCTCAAATTTTCCATTTGAAATATCTTCTAGATCTTGCATTCCAGTGAAACTACCAATGTCAACTAGTTTGAGGGCCCCCATTGAGGAGCTAACTCAACAGAAGAATGCAGTTTCCACATCCTAATGATCTCTTTCCCCTCTCCCTGACCAATAAATGACCCCAATTCTTCAGCCACTTGCCTACCACAGTCCCCTTAAAAGCCCTAGATTAGTACCCCTGAAAAAGATGAATTAGAGGGCTCCTCCCATCTCTTTGTTTGGCTCCTCAATGATTATTAAATTCTTTCTCTGTTGCAACCCCTGCTATTCAGTGTATTGGTCTGTTATTGTGCAGTGGGCAGATAAGACTGGTAATCCTGTAACAAATTACCTGCAAAGTTTTGTGGCAAGAAAATAAACCACAATCAACAATGCAGTCACCGATCTTTAGGTCATATTTAATATTTATTAGATGTGATTTTCAACATCCTTCTGTTTCATTCATCATCAGTCATCAGTTTGGCTGCTCTGAGTTGTTACAAGACCCAAATTTCCAAACAGTATCTATCAGCTCTTCATGGCCTTACCATTGTCAGTCTACGGTTGCTGTAATTAATGTGTATTCAATTTTATCACTAGTCCCAAAAGCCTCAAGAGACTCTGAAGAGAGTATCTTGGATTGCAGCATATTCCTCCTCCATTATTTAACAGCAATCCTAGTTCTTCATTTTAATTGGAGTCAATTATCCCTGATAGTATAGTAATTTATTTCTTTGACTGATGGTCTACTAGAATGAAAAAAGCAAAGTGAACAGGAAGTAGTGTTAATTTTCTATATAACAAACAGTGGTTTCCCCCAGCAGAGGCATCTTCCACATCCTCAGGAACCAGGAGGTTGACTCTAGCAGAGTCAAACATGCTAGAAACAAAAGAGGTACTATGGTAAAGAAAGGTAAACCCAAATACAAAGTGATGTCAAATGTATAATCCCTGTCCCTTCTAGGGTGTGAGCTGAGAAATAATCACAAAAGATGTTGTAATCCTGAATGTTGAAATTTTGAAAGATCATAATTTCTAAAGTCTAAAATTAAGAAAATTACATCCCCAAAATATCAAAATTTGGAAAACATAATTTTAGAAAAAATAATTTTAAAAAATTATTTTAAAAGATACATACTTACATTTTTACCGGGAGATATAATCACTTTTGAGCCTTTTGTCTAAGATCAAGTATAGTATCTGTTCTTATCAGTAAAAGGAAATTTCTTTGAAATACATAAAAACACAAGAGAAACTTCATAGACCACTTCATGTGGTAGAATAAGCAATATTAACATACATATTAACCTAAAATAATCAAAAAGGTCAGAATCTAGTTTAAAGAGCATTTGTTCAAGCAGAAAGGTTAAGGATGGCCACCTGGGAGCATAGATTCAAATTGCCCTGAATATACACTCCAATTATCAGCCCTTATAAGTAGGTTTTTGAGAGAAAAGAACGAGAATATTTGTAAGTTGTTTACCAAGAGTTTACATTTATTAACATAAGCTATTGATTGGCTATACAATATTCTTTGTATTAAAAATTCCAGGAACATGAAGATAATGGGTGAGGCAGCAATTCAGGAATAAAAATGCTTCTAAACAATTGCCTTTAGGCATGGGTACAGAAATATAATTAATCTCCCATACTCATGTCTCTCTGGGCCTGATAAATTTTGCATACCTCAAATAGCTCAGGCTGCTCTGAGAGATTTTTCTTTTATCCTTTCCCCACTTTTCATCAAGGTTTTTCAAAGAAAGCATTGTAGATGAAATCAAACAATTTTGGCTCCTTTTATGTTCGGGAGCTTAGTCTCACATCACTAGAAAGACTCATTCCCAGATGGACCTATCCCACATGGGTAATGTGGGAAGAATATGTTTCAGTGAGGAATTGTAAGAGCAACAAAAAACAAATTGCAATGGCATCACAGGGTGCAGAAAATTAGATATCAGTCAAGTTACTGATTTATAACTGCTGTCACTTGTTGAATCATCTCTAGTCTTCAGGATACCATGAATATAGTTTTCCCTAAAGAAGTAAAACAACAAAAGATACATAATAGAAATATAATGCACATAAGGATTACAATAAAAGAATTTGCATTCTAGAAAAAAAAACACTATTAAATCGGGAGTCAACTAAAACCAGGACAAAAAAAATTTTAAACCCAGTCATGCTTTATAGACTTGTAGCCAAGAAATAATTCAAGATTTAGTCCAATTGTAGGAAAACTGTAAAAAGTCAAAAATGATGGACAAGGTTAGAAACTAATAATAGGTGCATTATCTTTCTTCTGAAATATAGTTTTTCTCTCTCTAGTTTTCCAAAGAAAGATGTTGTAGGACAAATTTATTTGCAAAATGACATTATACTTTGCCTAATTATTTGCATAAAGTGCAACAAAAATAGTGAATGGCCACATAGGCCTTTTTAAGTTGGCTTTGCTGAATTTTTTTTTTCTTTTTTAGATAACATCTCACTCTGTCGCCCAGGCTGGAGTACATTGGCAAACTCTTGGCTCACTGCAACCTCTGCCTCCTAGGTTCAAGTGATTCTCCCACCTAAGCCTCCTGTGTAGCTGGAACTATACGCATGCCACTACACCCAGATAATTGTTGGGGGTGGGGGAAGAGGGGGTATAGGAGGGGTTTCACCATATTGGCCAGGCAACGAACCCAGGCCCTATTTTGCTGACATTTTTTGAAGTAATCTCAGATAAGACTTTTAAAGCTTCTTGAGGCTAGGGAGCAAAACCAAGAATTCGTCATCAGAATATGCCTGTAACTGCTGTATAGATTGAGTAAATTTCTTTTTTCTCGAGGATCTAAAATGTCTTGGCATACTTGGTCCTTTCGAAAAGTGACATTCTTTATCACAACAAGGTCAGGAATGCTGTAAGGGAACTTTGTAGACAAGACACTAGGCCAGTCTTTCCAAGGAGCATTTTATTGGCTCTAAAAGTCAACCTCAACTCATTAAAGCAGTCTAGTTATATCTGAAAATATGCCACTTCAGTCAAAGTATTGGTAAAATAATCAAGGTATCTAATTTTATTTCATTAAAAATGGAAACAGATTTTTAATGAACTTTTGCAAATAACTATATCGCCATAAATTAAGAATACTAATGAATAATTTCCAAATTCTGGATAACTTGGGCAGAGAGAAAGGTAAATGTTTCAGTTATGCTCACAAAAGTATATTCTATTCAATTACTATAAGCAAAGTAACTCAAAAAGAAACACTTTTTTTAACCCTGGAAAAATAAGAACAATCAGCAATGTTTCAAACAAAAAAAACTGTGAAATCATTTTAGTCCTATATCAGCTCAGTCTCAGGAAATACATTCCTGTACTGTATGATGTTAAGTTGGCAATCTTCATGAACACATCAGTTTTACATTAGAGTTCTGGAAGTCTTAGACCTATGGTATGATATCTAAAGTAACAGAGACCTGTATTCAAGAGTACCTGCCAGAGTTTTTTTCCATGAATTTTCTTAAAGAAGCAGCAAATTTTGAACTATTTACTATAGCTAATTATAGCTAATTATAAGCCACTTTTTGAGAAGAATCAAAATAAAATGGTAATTTTTTGTGGATGACAAAAAGCTTAGAACAGCCATGCACAACTGAGGCCAGGCACGGTGGCTCATGCCTGAAATCCCAGCACTTTTGGAAGCTGAGGTGGGCAGATTGCTTGAAGCCAGGAGTTTGAGACCAGCCTGGCCAACATGGTGAAATCCCATCTCTATTAAAAATAGAAAAACAGACCAGGCGTGGTGGCTCACACCTATAATCCCAGCATTTTGGGAGGCCGAGGCAGGTGGATCACAAGGTCAAGAGATCGAGACCATCCTGGTCAACATGGTGAAACCCCGTCTCTACTAAAAAAAATACAAAAATTAGCTGGGCATGGTGGCGTTAGCCTGTAGTCCCAGCTACTCGGGAGGCTGAGGCAGGAGAATTGCTTGAACCCAGGAGGCAGAGGTTGCGGTGAGCCGAGATTGCGCCACTGCACTCCAGCCTGCGTAACAAGAGCAAAACTCCAACTCCAAAATAAATAAATAAATAAATAAACATTAGCTGGGTGTGCTGGTGCATCCCTGTAGCCCCAGCTACTTGGGAGGCTGAGGCACAAGATTTGTTCGAACCTGGGAGGCAAAGGTTGCAGTGAACTGAGATCATGCCACTGTACTCCAGCCTGAGTGACTCTGTCTCATTTAAAAAAAAAAAAGGAAGAAGACATAATTGATAGATGGATAATGAAGTAATAACCATAATTATGACTGAAAACATATACCAACACACATCAAATTCATTTAACCAAAGCGTTAATTCAAGGATTTTTAAAAGCCAAAGCTTTTGCTCTTTGATAAAAGGAGACTCATATTCCCAAGCAATCAAAAGACTCAATAAAGACAGCATAAGACAGACAAAATTTGTCTCTCTCTCTTTCTCTACCTTCTCTCTTTTTCCAGTTTACTTAAAACATAAACAAAATTATTTTACTATCTCTTATTAATAGCACATGAAAATCTTGTTCAAAAGAGACAAGTTTCACTGTCATATTATTGTATTATCAATACTAAAGCTAATTTTAACAAAATCTTATAACAAATCCATCTAATCTCAGCTTTGACCACACAAGATAAGATTTCCATAAACTTTTTATAAGATCTTACAATTTTCTATTAAAGAGCAAATTAATGCACCAAGAAACTCCTATCGTTTCAACACAGGTGACAAAACTCTTGCCTTGCATCAGTGTGATTTTAAAGTTAATGCTTAATTTTTAGAAAAACATAAATAATTATCTTCTAATTTTTGCCCACTTGGTCAAAAAAAAATTTTACTAGATTAATTTTCCACAAAATTGATTCAACTTGCTTAATTCTTTAGTTTTGCCTTATACTTTCTTTCTATATTGACATTTTACCTGAAAACAAACATATACTTTACTTTTCCCCTTATTATTTTGACTACACTGTGGAAGAAAAATAAATCTTGGAAATCTAGAGGCCCCAAAATCATTAATTAAAGGGAAAAGTTAAGGTGGGAACTGCTTAGGGCAAACCTGGCTCCCATTCTATTCAAAGTCGTCCTTCTGCTCACTGAAATAAATGCATATCTGATTGCCTCCTTAAAAAAGGCTCATCAAAAACTCAAAAAATTGCAATTGTTTGTCTCTCATCTACCTGTGACCTGTAAGCCCCTGCCCTGCTTGTGTTGTCCCATTTTTCCAGACGGAACCAATGTACATCTGACATACATTGATTGATGTCTCATGTCTTTCTAAAACATATAAAACCAAGCTGAGCCCTGGCCACCTTGGGCACATGTCATCAGAACTTCTTGAGGCTGTGTCACAGGTGCATGTCGTAAATGTTGGCAAAATAAACTTTCTAAATTAACTGAGACTCCCAGGTTTTCAGAGTTCACATTTTGGTAACCACAAAGGGATTCTGAGTGGAGATGCCCCTGACCTTTGACAAATCTTCTATCAGTTCTTGGTACTAGCATGAACTAACTTTATAGCTCAAACCAATAGGACAATTTACTGTGGTCTGGGAGTACTCTCTCCAGAGAATCCCTGATCTCCCAAAATTTGGTCAAGATCTAAAGTTATTTTGCTGTACAACACTTTTTTTTTTTCTTTTTTTGGAGTTTTACTTGCTTCTAACAAGGAAGGCAAGATTTTGTTTCCATGACGATGGGAGGAAGGTAACTCCTTTATGGAGTTTGAGCTCACTCCCATCAGGGAAGACAAATTCTAGTTTGTTTGCTTATTTGTTTGTTTGTTTGTTTCTGCTTCTAGGATGATAGAAAGAAGTCTTCAGCCTGAGACCCATCCCTAGGTAAGTAGCTAAATTGGGGTTTTCTCTTGGCTGAAGTTTAACAACCAGCTTGTTTTAGATTCTCCTTACCATTAGAGCACTCAGTGATCATGATATTGGGTTGTGTTGTTGTTTGTTCTGGTCTTTCTCCCATCAGACTTGACCAATTCTACCTGACATGGTCAATTCCAACTGAGAATGCCAAACTATGGGTAACAAAACCTCTCTAATTTGGCCAACACTCCTCGTAGCTGCAAAAGAAGAAAAAACAAACAATCAAAACCCAAAATAATGCAGTTGGTTTCTATGTTTGCTTCCTGTCTTAAAAAACAAACAAGAAAAAAAAACAAAAACAAATGTTCTTGTTTACTTTTTTTCTACCCAACCCCCTTCTTCCTCCTATGCCATCTGCAATACCAAAAAATCTAGAGAAGGCTTCTAATAACTTGAACCCCTTTAAAAAATTCTGAGCAAAGTCACCCTCACTAGTTTTGCAGTGTTCTGTTTTCTCTGTGGAGTTTCAAAAGTCATGGGCAGATTCTTCTTAGGTCTAAAGCTCTGTTTTCCTATATTTCATGACCCAACCTCTTTGGCTTCAGAAATACCAGAGATTACTTTGTACTGTGAGAGGATTTGACGTTGGCATGTGTAATGGCAGATGAGAACTACAAAGTAGGGGTCGCTGAGCTCAGTTTATAGGAAGTGGTCTGGCTGATTTTTTTCCTCTCCTAGTAAATTGTTGTTTAAGGATTCTAATTCTAGTTTGAAGATGCATTCTAAGTTGTCTTCTCTATTGCTTTTTCTCCCATAATTAATCCCAATTTGGCTTGTCTGTGTGCATTTGCATGAGGAAATGAACTGTTGTTCTTATAAGCTAATGACAGACTGAGTTTCCTCAGCTTCAAAGAAAAAGGCCATTTTCTCCTCCCAGCCAAAATGCACTTTTGAGTTATCAGGGGCCTCATGAACTGAACGTGTCTGTGGGGTTGATCCTGTGTGATGTGAAATAGCCCTGCAGGGAAATCCCCAACAAAAATTAATTTTTTAAAAAATAAGGCTCATCCGGGAAATGCATATAAGGGCCGATCATCCAGCATGTTTAGCCCTCTCAGAGGTCAAAGAGGGTGGAAATAACTCAGTGGTGACAAACTATGGAGTCCTGTTCACAAGCAGCACACATTGATCTACTACATGAAAACGCGAGGCCACAGTTCAGTTCCCACTTATAAGAAAAAGAAGTGGGAAACAAATAATCTAAGAGTGAGAAAAAAACAAGGAGTATGACCCCGTCGCGAGCACTCTGTAGGTCTTATGTCACCTCTACTTGCCAGAGTTTATGTCATATTGAATATGATCTTTGTGCACATTTACATTTAAAAAAGAGCCCTAAGGTCCACCTGCAAACTAGAGAGTTCTGATGTTCTCTTTTTCTCTATTTTCTTTTCTGTCTGCTTTAAATCTGCTATTATTTTGCTATTAACATAAAAGCCACTGTTTGGATCTAACAGATATTTTGTGTTTGTTTGTTTGCAAGCCAATGAATTTGTATTTATCTCATGGCCAAAGTTCTGAGGTAAAAACTACAGGATCTTTGTGTGTGTGTTTGTGTATGTGTGTTTTAAAGGGCTTTATAATTTCTATAATTTTATGTTTAATTTGGCAATTAAATCCATTTTAATTTCCCTCTAGCACACCAGACTTTTTCTCTTCATACCTTATGATGTAAATTTGGCTATTTGATTTTGACCTGAGTTGATTCTTTAATATGTAAAATTAAAGCTATTTAGCTGACAACTGCCTAGGGTTATCAAGTATTGATACAGGTTACCTTTTGAAACAGTTTATCCAGAAGTTGAAAGTTGTAGATGGGAAAAAAAAAAGGTTTAAAAGTTTTTATGAATCTGTAAGATGTACTTGTATCAGCATGCCTAATAAGTCTACGTATTTATGTGTCGTGTACAGTGTTTCACTACTGAAAATATATAAAAGAGCTCTAATTAATGTTTTATGCCATAAAGTTATATATTATAGTTATTATAGCTTGTTTTAATATTTTTACTTATTTAAAAATGACCTCGACATTCAATATTTATTATGTAATTTCACTTTAAGTTTTCACATTACCAAAGATTCTTGATACTATAGAGTTTGTTTATACGTATTTGCACCTGATTTACTTATTTTTAACAACCATATGAACTATTTATTACAATTTTATGAGACATTGAATAAAGCTAGCCATTATATGAAATTATTTCCCTGCTATTTTTGTATCATGTAAATGTTAGAAAGGAGCCACCTACAAAAACCCTAAAGTTAAATACATGAGTGTTTTGCTACTCTGAGGACACAACTGTTTTCATTAAACTGACAATATTCACTAGTTTTATTTACCAAAGATTTATCTAAATCAGGAGCTCAAAGGCATTTGAATTACATTTTACTCTTCTGATAAAGTATTTAAGTGGCTTACTTTTAATGTAAGCCAATTAATGAAAACTTTTTCATATATTTTAGCAATGAAATGTCACATATACATGACATATATAAACATACAGACATACAGATGCACAGACAGAAGGAGAGTTTGTAGATTTATGAGGTTCTTCATTTTCCAGTCTTCGAATAGTAACTCTTTCTCTCTTTACCAAATCCTAAACAATTGTGTTAGCCAGCCAGGTGCAGTGGCTTGTTCCTGTAATCCAAACAATTTAGAAGGCTAAAAGGGAAGAATCACTTGCACCCAGGAGTTTGAGACCAGCCTGGGAAATATAGCGAGACCTAGTATCTACAAAAAATAAATGTAATTTTAAGAAAATTGTTAGCTAGGCAACCCTAAATTTGCACTTCTAAAGGGATGACTCTTAGGATAAAATTTACATCTCAAAGCATAGAATTTAGATCTAAATTTTATTATTATCTGCTGAGACAAGAAAAAAGGGGTAAGTAAAGCTCAGTCAACACAGGGTTGCCCACTGGGCATGGTGGCTCACTCTTATAACCTGAGCTATGCTGGAAGCTTTCTTGAGGCCAGGAGTTTGAGATCAAATTAAAAACAGAAGACCCTGTCTGTTAAAAAAAAAAAATTGTTTTTAAATTAGCTAGCTGTGGTGGCACATACCTGTGTTTTAGCTACTTGGGAGGCTTAGGTGGGAGAATCCCCTGTGCCCAAGAAAAGGATGTGGTGACTTATGACTACAATAATGCACTCCAACCTAAGGGACAGAGGCATCCTATCTCTGAAAAAAAACAAACAAAAAGCTCCATGATTTTCAGGAAGAGAAGGTAAGCTTTGTTGTGTAAACTTGAAGCTAAAGTCTTCTCTGTTGTAAAAGTTTCTAGTTGCTTGGGTGCAGAAAGATACCCTTAAAAATAGAGATTTGCTTTATAGATCTAAGTTTCTTTTACAAAATAGCCTGGTAAATGCCAGAAAGTCATATTATTGGAGACCAATCTAGCTTAATAGGCGGTCTTTTCCACTTAGCTTACTTCTTAATTAGATTATTGACTTCAGGGTAGAGCCATTTAATAAATAAGGCAAAATTTTTGTAGTTTCCAGAGCCTAGTGTTTAAATATAAGAAAACAGGCACAACTGAAAGACAGTACAACTATATCTTTAAAAATCAAGTATCTCACTTTTACAATGAATCCCAGGTCCCCCCCACATAGAGAAACTTTATGAGACTGGGCCACACAAGCTTTCACAGTATACCTTACTATAAAGATATTTCTCCAAGGCTGGTGGGCAGCCCACGCAATCCGCCTACTCTGTAATTGACCTGTTGCCAAGGGGAATCTTATCCCTTGGTGGTAAACACTCTCATAGCCTTCAAGTATTCAAACCTGCCTTTATTCCAAATGTGCAAAGAAATGAGTAGCCCCTTTAAGTAACAACCATTCATTGCAAACTCTGTCAGACAACTCCAAAACTGCAGCTGCAACCACTCGGTGGGTTCACCTTGCCCATTTCCTAGACAGAGCTGTTTTTTTAAGACAGGGGAACTGCAATGGAGAAAGAGTAATTCACACAGAGCTGGCTGTGCAGAAGACTGGATTTTTATTATTATTCAAACCAGTCAATTCAAGGATCAGACTTTTTAGGGATACTTTGGTGGGTAGAGGGGCAATGACTCAGAAGTACTGATTGTTTGGCTTGTGATAAAATCATAGGGAGTTGAAGCTCTCTTATGCTGAGTCAGTTCCAGGGTGGGGAGCCACAGAACCGGTTGGCAGATCCAATGGGGTCATCCAGTTTTCAGAAATGCAAAAACCTGAAACAACATCTCCAAAGGCCAATCTTAGGTTTGTAGCAGGAGCAGCCGTGGGAAACGGATCTCTCGAACACTGAATGCAGGAGGAAAAGGCGGTTTATTGTTATTATTACAACCTGGGCGATAATTTGTCCAAAACCCAGCTCGTCTAACAAAGGGAGGTTCAGCCTTTATACAGGCTTATACTTTAGATATTACAGGTGAAAGAATCTTAGGTTCATAGTTTTAGGGCTCACATGTGAAAAGGTCTCTGTTTACAGTTTCAGGAATCACATATGAAAGGGTTCCGGTTTACAGTTTTAGGACTCACATGTGAAAAGGTTTCTGTTTACAGTTTCAGGAATCACATATGAAAGGGTTCCAGTTTACAGTTTTAGGACTCACATGTGAAAAGGTTTTGGTTTACAGTTTCAGGAATCACATGTGAAAGGGGTCCAGTTTACAGTTTTAGGACTCACATGTGAAAAGGTTTCTGGTTTGATCTTGTTTTAAATAAAAATGGTGCCTTCTGGAGAGTTTCTACAAGGCCTAGCCTGTCACCTATAGGAAGGTAAAACCGGAGGCACCCGTCGGTCAACCTTTTCTTCTATTGAAATGCAGCATGATAGTCAAAGGGGGAGTTGATCTGAGAAGCCTGAGTCTCCCTCTTCAGGTTCACAATAGTAACGTTATCTTCAAAAGTAACTGGGGAAGTTGCAAATCTTATGACCTCTGAATAAAGGCTGGTAAGATTTAGAATTCCAGCCCGTCTTATCCTAACTTGGTGTTTGGTGGCCTTTCATTCATTTTAGGAGAACAGTTTAGCTTTTGGGATGGGTTATTATTTAAACCGTAAGCTAAATTCCTTCCCAAGACTAGTTCAGCCTATGCCGAGGAATGGACAAGGGCAGTTTGGAGGTTTGAAGCAAGATAGAGTTGGTTAGGTCTGATATCTTTCACTGTCATAATTTCCTGTTATAATTTTGTAAAGGCAGTTTCACAGCCTTTGCCAGTGACCCACCAGTCATTGAAAACATATAGGTGGTTTTCTCTCAGTATGGAGTAACCCTTGGCACTCCAAAAGCTGAAGAAATCAAGTAACAATGCTAAAGGGAGCAGAGAATTGGGCCTGAGAAGAACCCGTCCATGGCTCTTTTTGGTGAGTGCTACATTTTTGTATGTTAAGGGATTTGAGTCATTAGAAATATCTAGATTTCTTTATGTGTTACTATAGACAGCAAAGTGGAAGAAGGAACTTGAATGTCAGGTTTTAATTAAGCTGACCTTTGACCATGGAGTTCTTAAAAAAAAATCCTTTCAAATATTTTGTCAAATTTTCCTGGACAAAACAGCCTATATTCCTGGCTTTCCCATTTATTTTTTTTTTTTTACAAAAGGTACCTCTTGAAGTGACTCACCAAACTCAATAAGCCTTAGCGAAGGTTATGACTTAACCAGGGATATATAAGGCATCTCCAAAGTGATGTAACACAGTCCTCACAAGATGCAGAACCACCGCAAAAGCAGACTAAACTCACATTTTTGTCTGGTGATGGTTCTAGGATCTTAGCTTCCTAGCTGAGCGCCTATACATGAAGCCAAAAATAAAAAAAAAAAAAACTGTATGCCCCACAGGTGAAAAACATTAGGAAATCAAAAGCTGTTTGTGGAAGGAAAAAATATCAATAACAAATAGTTATGCCATATGGTTGAGTAAATAATTTAAAACAAATGAAACTGAATTTCTAAGCATGAATTGAACCTGGGCATAGCCATGAAAATCATAGCAACTAGACCACAGTGTGGAGGACTTTTTTTGTAAATTATGCAGGGGATCTAAAGTAGGCAATTTGAGCATTTAAAGGATTTTAACTTGTTTCAGATATGATCTCAGCTGGAATGCTACTTAGCTAATTTCCTGGATGTATGCATTTCCAGAACATAAGATTTATATCTCCAAGGAACTGCAGGGCAAATTTAAAGGATATTGTCTGATATTGGGTCAATAAATCAGTGTTATTTATATAAATTTTTGTTTAAAAATTGTTGAAACTATATATTTATAATCTCAGCAATTTAATTCTGTAGTTGTTCCACTTGTTCCCTCTCTTCCAAATTTAAATATATTTTCCTCCTTTTGAGAGAAGAAAATACGTGCATTGTGAAATCTCAAAAACCTCTGTCCAAGAGATGTGTGGAAGCCAAGGAACAAATAGAAAAAGGGGTAGTTGCAAGTGAAAGGTGTATCTGCCCAATGAGTTCTCCTCACCCACTGTCTAAACAGATCTTAAACTGACATACATATATATATATATATGTGTGTGTGTGTGTGTATGTATGTATATAAAAACATATGTATATATGTACATATGTATATAGGTATATATACACACATATATATGTATTACAAAATAATAAGAACTTAGTAATGGCTGACTATATATATATACTATAGTGTATATATATATACATATTATATATATGTATATTACATATATATATTACATATATACATATATACACATATATATGTGTGTATATATAGTGTATATATATGTATAATACATATATATACTATATAGTATATATATAGAGAGAGAGTCAGTTATTACTAAGTTCTTGTTATTTTTGTAATACATATATATATGTGCATATATATACCTATGTATATATATATGTGCATATATATACATAGGTATATATATGTGTGCATATATATACCTATATATATGTGTGTGTGTGTGTGTATATATATAGGTATATATACTTTTCCTTCCTCAGGACTCAAGGCCTTCCTATATACACCTCTTCCTTCCTCAGGATTCAAGGCCTTCCAGCACAAACCCCACCCCTTTAATATCCAGTCCACCACCACCATCTAGGAGACCACATCCTGGTCATAAGCTGGAAAGAAGGGTAGCTTGAACCCATCTGGGAAGGACCTTAGCTAGTACTCCTAACAACTGAATGGCTGTGCAGACTGCTGAAAAAAGATGCATTCATCATACCTAAGTCAAAAAGGCATCACCCTCTCCAATATCATGGACTGCCATTTCAGCACCCACCCCAACCACAGTAACATTGAAAAGTAAAGTTTAATTTGTCTCTTCCTCCTTGTCTTCCTCTCCCCAACTACCTTACATTTTATTATCGATATAACTAGGTCTTATTCCTCTTAATCCATTACCTTTGATGCTTGTCTTGTTATGCTCTGAGGAGATCTCCAAAGCCAAAGAAAGCTAGCCTCTTCAGAAAAGAGGCTAGAAAAATTGCCCTTCCAGGATAAATAAAAGTGCCTCTAAGAGTGACTCTTGCACGAAACAGGAACACGGAAGCAAAGCAGTCAGTGGAAGTTCTGTTATGGTTGGGGAGATGTGGTCTCAACCACCAAGTATCAAGACTGGACCTCCCCAGGAGGAGGTTTTGCTAACCTAAAATTCTACATCCACTTTACCAAAGAGATAAGTTCCTCTAATTGTCAACTCCAACAATGTAACCCTGTGCAAATCTCCATCATTGTCCCCACCTCTACTGACACTAACCCTACTTTAGGTCACTTCTATGACCTAGGAGCTGACGTTCCTGGAACAGACCCTGTAGGATCCTTTGAGATGTGCTTCATTGCTCTTCCATCCCTACCTCCTTCTAAACCTTCTTCTAATCAATTCTTTCTGTACCCAATGACCAAACTACAGTAGACATTGTAAAAGTTAAAGATTTAAAACAAACTTTAGTGATTGAAATGGGATACCAAGATGCAAATGCCTGTCTGGAATGGATTAAATATTCTGTTCACATGTTAAACAAAAGTGACTGTTATGCTTTTGCGACAGGCAGGCCAGAGGCCCACATAGTTTCCTTCCTACTTGGATAGTCTTCTGACCAACTCAGGCATGAGCTGCATGGTGAGTCTCTTTCAAAACCCCACAGCCTGGGGTAATGAGGCACGCAAGACTCTCTCACTGATATTCCCTAAAGTTAAAGGCTCTGCAGTTCAGCCCCCAAGGGTCATCTGGCCTCTAGCTTTGGATGTTAATTTTACCTTATGTCTCTCATGACAGGGGAAAAGAGTAACATCTCTTGGAGATCTAAAAGAGTGCAGTGAAACCAAGCCTTTCCAAGAGCTTATCAGTCAAGCTACTTGTTCATTCCCGAGCAGATGTATGGTGATATTGAGGTGGACTACTATTAGGTACTCTGTCAAGTAACTGGAGTGGCATTTGTGCCGTGGTCCAATTGACCATCCCTTTCACCCTGGCATTTTGTCAACATGACAGGAAAGAGAACCAGGTAAAAAGAAGTCCTCCTCATGAGTCTTTTGACTCTCACACTTACATAGATGCTATTGGGGTCCCATGAGGGGTACCAGATAAATTTAAAGCTCAAAATCAAATAGCTACAGGATTCAAATTTGCACTGTTCTAGTGGTCAACTATAAACAAAAATGTGCATTAGATAAACTACATCTACTGTAATCAACAGTGATTTATCAATTACACGGGAGATGCCATTAATGGGATTGCTGAACAATTTCCCAAGTCAAATGGCCTGGGTAGATAGAATAGCCCTTGGCATACTGTTAGCAGAAAAAGGTGGAGTCTGTGTCATGATTGGAGTCCGATGCTATACTTTTATCCCTAACAACACAGCCCCGATGGAACAATTACAAAGGCCTTACAATGCCCTTCCTCCTCATCAAATGAGTTAGCCAAGAATTCTGGAATAAATTGACCCCTTCACAAGTCTCATGGAAAGGTGGTTTGGTAAATGGAAGGAACTTGTGTCTTCAATATTAACCTCTCTTGCAATTGTCATAAGTGGACTCATTTTTGTAGCATGCTACATCATACCCTGTATCTAGGGGTTAATGTCAAGACTTATAGAAAGAGCTCTCACAAAACCCTCCCCTACCCCTTCTCCTCCATGCTCAAATAAGTTCTTATTCTTAAATGATCAAGAAAAGCAACAAAGCCAAATCAAGCTACAAAAATTTGAAGAGGAAGAATTATCAAAAGACAAAGGAAAAAACTGTTAGAAATAATACATTCCTCTTGAAAAGGTTTAATTGTGTAATGTTCTTATCCTTTGCTCAGAAGCCCAACCTCCTTGTGCTCTCTTGTTTCCAGCCTGCAAACCACCCTCCCACTCAAGTCATGCTCTGACATGCCCAGAGATGTCTAGACATGCCTTGTACCATAATGGACAGACCACTCCCAACCTTCCTTCTCTTACAAATCGCATGCTGACCATAGTTAGAAAACTTTAAGTCTTAACCAACTGGGGTTAATTCAGATTGTGTGGTTGAGCCCTGGCCAATAGGTGAAGGACATAAGGACAGGAACTGCATTAGGGATAAAAATCCCTTCTTTCCTTTGTCCAGTGTGCTCTTGTAGTTGTAACTGATGCAGGCAGCACCCTTTTGCAGAAGTAAATTGCCTTACTGAGAAAAGTTTTTGCCTGAGTGCTAGTTCTTCTTTGCAGCACCAAGCATTTGTTTTCAAAAGTACCACATTTTAGCCATTGTAATCTGAGGTTATCATGAGTTGTACATAATCAGTTTTCTAAATATTAGCATTTAGAGATATGTAAGTTTTTAACATAAATCCAGCTGGTGTTTATAATGTTTGATCTTTTCTTAAGGAAGAAGATTTGGTTTTGGAGGCACAATTGCTCATAATTTAGATTTTTTTTTTTTCTGAATGGCCAAAATCCCAGTGGTCCTCATAAACAGCCAATAGTATTTTGGTGTCTCAAAAATAATAGTTTTAGATTTGTCAGCTGAACTAAGATTCAGATTCTTGGCAGTTGTATATATGTATATATATATTATATATATACATATATACAACTTGGCAGTTGTATATATGTGTGTGTGTATATATATAAATATATATATTCTTATTATATATAATTCAGCTATATATGTAAGCTAAATATATGTATAGCTTAAGCAAATATATAATTTAGCTATAAATATAAGCTAAATATATATTTTTTTCTTAAGGTACAAAAGTTTTACTTTCTCTTATCAAAGAGAAACTCTTTTCTCTTTGACATAATATTGAGCGAGAGAAAAGGTTGCAAACTCCAACAAGTGAGACTAACACTTCACTATCGTTAACCTCAAAGAAAAGTGAAAATCACAGTTCTGTAGTAAGCAGATTCTCTAGAGAATAACAAACAAAATTCCTACCTTAAAGATTAAACTAGAACTTTAATTCCAGCTTACTTGAGCGTGGAATCAAGTCACTTGAATAGAGTATGGATCTCAAATCAAAAAATCAGGGAGATTTGAAATCTAAGAGGAGACTCAACAGATACCCCTGCTAGCTCATCAAGGCTGGGTGAACAAAAGTTTCTTCATGCTGGTACTGAGGCCCTCGTCGTGCACAAAAATGGGAGATCTCTAGAGGCTGGCTTTAAAATACCTACATGGTTTCCAAAATGTCAACCTAAAATAATCAAAAAGTTTAGAAGATAGTTTAAAGAGAGTTTATTCAAGCACAAAAGTTGAGGATGGCCACTTGGGAGCATAGATTCAAATTGCCCTGAATATACATTATAAGTGGTCTTTTAGGAAAAAAAGAAGAGGCAATTCTAAGTTGTTCACCAAGAATTTACATTTAAATAGAATAAGCTACTTATTGGCTATCAATTGTATTTTGTATTACAAATTCCTGGAACATAAAGACAATAGGTGAGGATGCTAGTCAGGAACAAGAATGCTTTCAAACAGTTGCCCTAAGGCACGGGTGCAGGAATGTGACTGAAGTCCTATACTCATGTTTCTATGGGCCTGATACATTTTGCATATCTCAAATAGCTCAGACATCTCTAAGCTATTTTTTTAAAAATATTTTTGCAAGCATAAACACTCAGTTATATGATGGTTGCTTAGGTATAATAGTTATAAGCAGATGTAGAATATTCATTTTAAAAAGGTCAAAAAGTAAAATTATAAATACGTATCACTATGGTTAGTATTATAGGAATAGAGTTTTATGATGGTTGTCATCTGTAATATTGTGATGTATAATCAAAATTTTTGAGGCAATCAATCAAAAATGATGATGAATCACCATTGCATATGTAATGTTATCTTTCATAAATGCAGATATATAGGAAGGACATCTCTTCATTTAGTCAGGAAGTTTCAACATTTTCACATATGTACACATTGTTTACACACAAAGTCAATGTTCTGATAATGCACTTTCATGGAGTCAGCTTTGGAAAAAATGCATAAAATGCATTAGAAATCTCTCGCAGTCTTTACACAATGTATGCCTCTAATATTGGAAATGATATGAAGATGAAACACATAGGATATCAAATTGTAAAAAGTAGTGCTGAAAGTTTAAAATAGAAAGAAAAGCCAATCCTCCCCTCAGAAAAACTAAATAGAAAATTTGATATATGAGAAAGTATATTACAGGAATAGATTTGAAGCAAGTGTGCAGAGTACCTAAATGATGGCCAATTTTCACAATCATTAACTGTATTTTACTTTTTTGTTTTTTGTCTTTGTTTTTTTTTTGAGATGGAGTCTTGTTGCCCAGGATGGAGCCCTATGGTGCAATCTTGGCTCACTGCAAACTCTCCCTCCCAGGTTCAAGCTATTCTTCAGACTCAGCCTCCCGACTAGCTGGGATTACAGATGTCCACCCCTACCCCTGGTTATTTTTTGTATTTTTAGTAGAGACAGGGTTTCACCATGTTGGGCAGGCTGGTCTCAAACTCCTGACCTCAGGTGATCCGCCTGCCTCACCCTCCCAAAACGCTGGGATTACAGGTGTGAGCCACTGTGCCCAGCTGTTGACTATATTTTGAAGTCCTGCATCTTGATGAATAGCACTGTTTTGTCCTAGGGCATGGTTCTCCTCAAAGAATATGTTCACATTCGTTTTCTATGTGACACTTGATTTTGAAATTCTTTTACAATTTAATTTACACTAACATGCACTTCCCTTATTAAGTTTTTCCATTTTCTGTCTCATGTTTCTATGTTGTTTTAAGTATGCTGAAATCCATTCTGCATACACTCATATGCCGACCACAGATTTGGCAGCAACAATACTGCTGATCGAACAACATTGTGTTTTCTTATCTTACTGTACACGCAATTATTTTTGTACTAGCACGTAATTTTGTTGGCTTCTTCAAGCAAATGCAGCTTTCATTCATTAAATACTTCTGGAATTTCATCAACTAGAAGGAATGCCAATGCAGGCAAATGATGCATTTTTGAACTGAAGTTTTCATCATTCTTGTATCTTGTGGCCAATCCAGTCATCGAAATTTTTGGCCAAAGGCAAATAAAGACAATAATAAGGTAATAGTCCTGTCTAATATAGTGCAACTGTCCTGTATACAACAAAAGACATACTAATCCCTTCTTCAGAATTTGTCTTTCATGATTTTGATGTTCAGCTTTTATTTTCTCAGGATTGCAATTTTCAGGATTTTTGGTATTAGGGATCTTAAACTTCAGGGATTTTTCATCTTTTGGTATTTCAACATTCAGGATTATGGAGTTCTGGATTGTGTTTTTTAGGATTATTATCTGTATTGTCTAGAGTAAAAGCCATCTGATATAATTAACCTGCCATTCAATGGCAGGCAATTCTTAAGGATTGATGTCATGAGAGCTCAGCAATCGTCTCTAGAAATGCAGTATGTGCATTCAGTGTGGCCATAGATCAGCCTTGCAGAGAGGAAAGCATAACCCTGCTGTCATGGCCACTCACACCAACACTGTGATGACAAAAGAAAGAAACTAATTGCCACTCCTAGGACAGGTCATCCTCTTGACCTGGTTGTTAAGAGTCTTCTTTGTAGTAGATGATTCATTTTTTGTAGGCATTAACCTAATATACAAAGATATAAGCAATTTGAGATGGAGTCTTGTTGCCTAGGATGGAGCCCTATGGTGCAATCTTGGCTCACTGCAAACTCTCCCTCCTGGGTTCAAGTGATTCAAAAAACAAGAGTAAAATACAGTTAATGATTGTGAAAACTGGCCATCTTTTATGTACTCTGCACACTTGCTTCAAATCTATCCCTGTAATATACTTTCTCATATATCAAATTTTCTATTTAGTTTTTCTGAGGGGAGGATTGGTTTTTCTTTCTATTTTAAACTTTCAGCACTGCCTTCTACAATTTGATATCCTATGTGCATCTTCATATCCTTTCCAACATTAGAGGCATATATTGTGTAAAGACTTTGAGAGATTTCTAATGCATTTTGTTGCATAACCCTGCTGTCATGGCCACTCACACCAACACTGTGATGACAAAAGAAACTAATTGCCACTCCTAGGTTATCCTCTTGACCTGGTTGTTAAGGGTCTTCTTTGTAGTAGATGATTCATTTTTGTAGGCGGTAACTTAATACACAAAGATATAAGCAATTTGTTCCTGGCCCAATAGGTATGTGCTTGTGTTCCTTCCCAGAATTTCTTTTCTCTAATCTTCTCACCTAACTCCTTCCAGATCTCTGACTAATCTGAAAAGTGTTACCCTCTGCCCAGTAGTCTGTCCATATCAATTCATATTTTAGGCCACTTTTTTCTTCATACAAAGTGAATGACAAAATATGATGCCAAAAGCTTGACCAAATGGGAGAATTCCCATAGTATTTTAGAGCTACCCAAGAGAGTCTGTGATACACAGCAATATATTGTGCCTTCTCACTTGGGAACCTCTCTGTTGGTGGATCACAGACAAGGTCCCATGAATCCCTAAATCTGATCTGAAAAAGGGCTTCAGTGAGAACCTAGGCCACCTCATCATTTAATTATCTTATTGCTTCTGGATATTTTTGGATCGACTCTTAAAATGCACCATTTCAATTGCAAAGTAGATTGTTTTTATACCTGCCTGATCTGATGAAAGAGTGGAACTAAATATAGAAAATCTCAGGATTCAGAAACTTAAATAAATGTCCACTGTGGGCTGAGGACATATGTAAAAGAGCATGGGACCTCTTGTCTGCCACATTTGTGAGATTTATAGAAATCCAATGGTATGGAACATCTTCTAGGATTTTCTAGGATAAAAAAGAACGTTGCTGCACTTTGTGAAAAAGTATAGTACTTAGTGGACATCTTTGGATTTTGAAGACAGCATACAACATATATGCTATTATTCTTCAACCAGTTAGCCTGAGGAAGGGATTCCTATTTTACGTTAGCATTTCAGTTGTACTTGCTGCTTTAAAATAGTAGGCTGCTACTATACATTTTTTCCCTTTAATTAGGCTTTATTTGTAAGAAATAAAATATAAGACATGATTGAATATGTGTGTGTATGTGTCTCTATATACCAAATCTTGTCAAACAATAACTTTGTATGCCATGGTGGCTTGGTATTCAGTCTTTATAATACTGAGTAGCATGTTAGGAACTTATTTTTCTAATGATACTAACACAGAAATTATAGTTTCCTACAGAATCCTCAAGGTCTGTGCTGCAACTCTTCTATTTTTATTCACTAAAATTATCTCTAGCTGTGCCATATTTCCTGTCACTGTACCATGGCTCTCCTGCAGTGTCCTCTCTTTCTCTGGACCCATTTAAAACTGACAGTTTTTAGAGACACTAATAACAGGTTGAAGAGTAATAGCATATATGTTGTATGTTGTCTCCAAAATCCAAAGATGTCCACTAAGCACTACACGTTTTTCATGAGGGGCAACAATATTCTTTTTTATCCTGGAAAATCCTAGTGGATGTTCCATACCACTGGATTTCTATAAACTTCACAAATGTGGCAGGCAAGAGACCCCACGCTCTTGTACATATGTTTTCCTAAGACTTGCAGGTACATGGCATCTTTTTTCCATCAGGTCCAATTAGCAACATGTTGAACAAGCATTATGATCTGTGGAATGGCAAGATGATCAATGTCCTGTGGACTGTACTGTTCAGAAAACCCTGAGGCAAGAGAATAGACATACACTGATACATTTTTTAAGCAAATGTGAATAGCTTTTGATTCCCTTTGGTGATAGAGATCAGTGAAAACAAGCACCAGCCAGCCAGTGCAGTGGCTCATGCCTGTCATCCCAGCACTTTGGGATACCAAGGCAAGCAGACTACCTAAGGTCAGGAGTTTGAGACCAGCCTGACCGACATGGTAAAACTCCCGTTTCCACTAAAAATACAAAAACTGATAAGCTGGGTGTGGTGGCAGGTACCTGTAATCCCAGCTACTCAGGAGGCTGAGACAGGAGAATTGATTGAACCAGGGAGGCACAGTTTGCAGTGAGCAAAGATCGCGCCATTGAGCTCCAGTCTGGGTGAGAGGAGCGTCCCAAAAAAACAAAAACCAAAAAACAAATAAATAAAAAAGCAAGTACCAGAAACTGTATTGATCTGTTGTAATCAAAATACTAACTTGAGCATGGAAGTGAATATCTAAGTACATTTTCAGTAGTCCAACATAATTCATTTATTTTTACAGGGGAGAAATGAAAACATCATGACCACTTTCCATAAATTCTTGAAGTCTTTGATGAAGGTAGAATGTGGTATGACTTCTGGTTTATAATCTTGATTTGTTGGAATGACTTTCTCTTGAACCTTCTCACTTAATTTTTCTGATTAGAATAGATCAGAAAACCTACACAAGAGTTCTGCTAACTGCTAAACATCTTTATCCCAATTGTACATTTGGAAACTGTGAAAGTCACCATACAGTTGTTCCACACACCCATAGTATTCACTCTGAGGTGGACTGAGACCAAAAATACATTTATTACCACTTTGCTTCCATGAATTCCTACTTCAATGAGAAGACTTTGATTGCATTTTTGTGCACCCTGGTATTATGCTAAACTCAGACCCCATATCCAATAGTTGTCATAAAGTTTCAGAATTTCTCATCATTTCCAGTGTCCAAGTTTCTTTGAGGAAAGGATTGAAGAAATATTTGTCACACATACAACATTATTTCTGAGTCATTCTTCTTCTATCATCTGGCTCTAGGCTTGTGAAATTAATCATATTTAAAATCCAAGGAAACAACTGTGATTTCCCATTTCAGTGGCAGATGTCATATTTTTGCTTGCCAACTCTCCATATTTTTTTTATTTTTTTAGTTTCCATTTCAATTTTCAATTCAGGAGGTATACGTGCAGATTTGTTACAAGAGTATATTGTGTGATGTTGAAGTTTGGGCTTCTATTGATCCTGTCACCCAGATAGTGAACATAGTACCTAATTAGAAGTTTTACAGCCCTTGCTCCCCTCCCTCCCTCCCTCCATCTGAGTCCCCCTGTCTGTTTTTTCCATCATTATGTTTGTGTGTTCCCAAGGTATAGCTCCCACATATAAGTGAGAATATGCAATATTTGTTTTTCTGTTTCTGTATTGATTTGCTTAGGATAACAGCATTCAGCTGCATCATATTGCTGCAGATAACATGATTTTATTATTTTTTGTGGTTGCATAGTATTTCATGATGTATATGTACCACACTTTCTTTATCCATTCACCATTAATGGACACCCAGGTTGAGTCCACATCTTTATAATTGTGCATAGTGCTCCAATGAATATACATGTGCATGTGTCTTTTTTGTAGAACAATTTATTTTCCTTTGATTATATATCGACTAATGGGATTGCTGAGTCAGATGATAGTTCTAATTTTAGTTCTTTGAGATATCTCCGAACTGCTTTCCAGAGTGGCTGAACTAATTTGCATTCTCACTAACACTGTATAAGCCTTCCCTTTTCTCTGAATCCTTGCCAACATCTGCTGTTTTTGACTTTTTAATAAAAACCATTCTGACTGGTGTGATGTGGTATCTTACAGTGATTTTTATTTATATATTTCTGATGATTGGTGATCTTGAACATTTTTTCATATTCGTTGGTCACTTGTATGTCTTCTTTTAAGAAGTATCCGTTCTTGTCCTTTGCCCTCTTTTTAATGTGGTTGGTTGTTTCCTGTTGAATTGTTTATAGATTCTGGATTAGTTCTTTGCTAGATGCATAGTTTGGAAACATTTTCCCCCATTCTGCAAACTGTCTGTTTACTCTTTTGAGAGTTTAATTTGCTGTGCAGAAGATCTTTAGTTTAATTAAGTCCCATTTGTCTATATTTGATTGTGTTGCATTCGCTTCGGGGGACAGCCACTCTCACTATTCAACATAGTACTGGCAGTCCTACCCATAGCAATCAGGAAAGAGAAAGACTTAAAAGGTATCCAAATAGGAAAGGAGGAAGTCAAATTATCTATCTTCACTGACAACATGAATCTATACCTAGAAAACGTAGAAAACCCTAAAGATTCCACCAAAAGACTCCTAGACTTGCTAAATGACTTCAGGAGTCTCAGGATACAAAAATCAGTGTACAAAAATTGGTAGCATTTCTATACACCAGTAACATTCAAGCTAAGAGCAAAATAAAAAATGCAATCCCATTCAAAATAACCACAAAAAATTAAAATACCTAGAAATACAGCTAAGCAAAGAGGTGTAAGATCTCCATGAGGAGAACTACTACATACTGCTGAAAGAAATGATAGATAGACAACACAAGGATGTTGAAAACCATTCCATGATTATGGAAGAATCAATTAAATTAAAATGGCCATACTGCTCAAAGTAATCTACAGATTCAACACCATTCTTACCAAAGTATCAATGTCATTTTTCACAGAAGTAGAAAAAAAGTTTTCTAAAATACATGTGGAACAAAAACAAACAAACAAAAAGCCTGAATAGCTAAGGCGATCCTAAACAAAAACGACAAAGCCAGAGACATCACATTATCCAACTTCAAACTATACTATAATGCTGCAGTAACCAAAACAGCATGGTAGTACAAAAATAGACACAGAAACCAATGGAACAGAATAGAGACCCCTGAAATGAAGCCATTTAACTACAACCAGTTGATCTTCAACAAAGTCAACAAAAATAAACAATGGGAAAAGGACACCCTATTCAATAAATTGTCCTGGGAAAATTGGCTAATCTTATGCAGAAGAATGAAACTGGGCCCCTAACTTTTACTATATACAAAAATTAGGCAAGATGGATTAAAGATTTAAACATAAGATGTCAATATTTAATATAAAAATTGAACAACATTCTATCTATCCATTAGGATTACCATGATTCTTTTATCCCTTCAGAAACATGTCAGATAAGTTAGCCTGATTTTTACACCAATCTTGCTACTTTTTACAGTAATTAGGTTACCTTACCTCTGAGTTAAATGCTACCATTTAGTTTCTGCCTTTTCCTAATTTTATTTATCTCATATATGCAAGAGAGCTCAGTAGCATGATAACATCTCCCAGCTTACAGAAGATAGCCATTACTGAGCTTCTCAAGATGCTGTGGCATATCTCATTTATTTTTTACTTTATGCCTTAAAGGAGATAGTGTTGCCTGGGCCCTCTTAGGGAGTATGCTCTGGTGATATAATAAATCTCATTTAATTTTTTACTTTTCTAAGTTTTCTTACTATCATTCAGTGCTACAAAATTTCTAATATCTTTGCTTTGTTTACTCATAGACATAATCACATTCTAGCTTGAAATAGCCATTCCATCAAAATGTTAACACTATCTCCAGATGTCCTCACCAGAGCATTGAATCCTTGAGATATGGGTGAGTGTTATTAGCTAAGAAAATTACTTCAGATAGAGGTTAAGCTTCTGCCCTATCTACACTTTATAAATCACTCCCGAACATGGCTTCCTCTCCTTCTGATACATAATAGCCAAGCCTTACAATGTATTTGATGTGTAATCATTTTAATCCTGAAACACAGATTATTTCCACAGCATTATGTTAGAATGTAATTTGGGTGATTAAAATTTAAAAAAAATGGTAGGGGTGATGTTCAAGCATTATATTTGAAGTCCATCTTCTAGTTGAGTCATTTAAGGGATCTTAAGGAATGGGGAGATATCTGTCCTCTGCCGAAAAGAAGGAAAAGGAATTTTTAAAAACACATAAAAAGTTGAGGGAATTAGTGGTCCAAGTTCCACAGAATCATGCACCAAAATGTTCCCATCTCATTCTCAGACTCTTACTCTTGCTGTCAAAGTTTTAAACAAGAAGAAAGATAAAAAGGAAAAAAAAAAACCTCCTGTCAAAGCTATAGATTCATCTTCTTTCCAGTTCTGCCTTCCTTACACTTAGATTCTGGTTTGATATTCAACACTGTCATGAGACAGCAGAAGATAAAGTTCTTAAATTTTCATAGAGACATATCACTCATCAGTCGATGGCTATATAATTTAGTTTATGATTTTCGTTTCTCAAGGCTCTCAAAGCCAGCCTCTCCATAATCTTTGTAATGTTAATATTTATTGCCTCCACAGTTTTCAAATGTCACTGCCACAATATAGCCCAATGTGGTTTCTGCATATAATTTATTCCAATCCAGCACAGGTAAGAATTACAGGAATTATAAAACTGGTATGCATCTCAGGGTTTTTCAGCTCCTTATTTAACACCAGCAGTAGTTTTTTATTGCCATATGACCGATTCATAATCTACTTCCAAATTTTTAGCTTTCCAAGCAACTGTGGGTACTATTGTCTTAACCTGGGCTTTACAACAGAGCAAACCTAAAATGGAAAGTTAAATATAAGTAATGTACAGGGAAAGGAAATCCAGGAAATAGAAGTGAGGCATGGGGGGAAGAGGCAAAACTCACTCTCACAGAATCTTTTGGTTTTTTTGTTTGTTTTGTTTTGTTTTGTTTTGTTTTTGAGACAGAGTCTCACTCTGTCATCCAGGCTGGAGTGCTATGGTGCAGTCTTGGCTCACTGCAACCTCCATCTTCCAGGTTCAAGCAATTCTCCTGCCTCAGCCTCCTGAGTAGCTGGGATTACAGGAATATGCCACCACATATTTTTGTCTTTTTAGTAGAGACAGGGTTTCACAATGTTGGCCAGGCTGGTCTTGAACTTCTGACCTCATGATCCACCTGCCTTGGCCTCCCAAAGTGCTGGGATTATAGGCTTGAGCTACCGCACCTGGCCCTCATAGAATCTTAAAAAGGTTTCTTAGACTAGTACATCATAACAATGAAAGGAGAGAATATGTACCCATTGGTTCTCATTCTCTACTGGTCATCCCATGGAGTATTAAATTCCCATTTCCCAGCCATCCATGTGTGAGGTCCAGGAGTCTTGTGCCTGTGCCAACAAATGCAAGGAACAGGAAACTAGATTTTAAGGAGGTAAGCCCTGAGATAAGAAACTGCCAAGTGGTCCCTACATGAAGCTGTTTGGAGCCTACACAGTACTAACAATACAGCAGTAACTACTGTAAAACAGAAGAGGTTGAGCAAATCTGAAATGGCACACACACAAGAAGTGGTCAATACTGGGGAAAGGTAAACAATAAACAAAAGGTGCAATATGGTAAATTATGACATGTGTATGGAAAAATACATAGCAAGAAAAAGGGATGAAAAGATCAGAGACTGGTGAGTCAATTTTAAATAGGATGATTAGAGACAGTCAAAGAGGTAAAATGTGGCAAAGTTACATATGGCTTTAAAGGACATTCCATTTAAGGAATTTTGCTCTAAGTAACAGTCTTTGGAAGACATTGAGAAGAGACATGAGGTATTCTGACTTATGTTTGTCTGCTATCTGCAGAACATACTACATGTGGGGAAACAGCTAAAGTGGTAAATATATTTGAGGCAATCATAGTAATCTAGTGGAAGAATATAAAGTTTTAGACAAAAATGGTAGTGTTGGAGGTACTAAGAGGTGGCCAAATAATAGATATATTTAGAAGGTAAACCTAGGATCATTTGCTGATAGATTTTGTGTGAGGCCTAATATTATGGACTTAAATAATTCAAAGAATTGAAATGGAAAAAAGATACATCTTATTTATTACTTTTAATGTATTTCCTGCACTAGTGTTATTATCATTTTCTAGATGAGAGCATGATACTCTAAGAACTGTGAATTGAACGCACATCTTCATGATCCAGATTGTCTAAACCAATGCTCAGCTCAATAGCTAGTGAAGCCCTGAAGATGCTGTGTAGTTGTCAAAACTGTAATGCTGATAGTCACATTGATCCATCAACAAAGAGAATGTCTCATGCTTCATAATTTAACCCATAGACATTATCCTTTAATGAAGGATAGCATCTTAATGAGCAGTGATCTTGAAGATCTTGGAGAACTACTCTGGGAGTACCAACACTTAATTTATTAGTTTGGCAAGAGGATAAGAAGAAAGCAATCCCATGGGTTGAAAAATGGATCCCTGGAGGCTGTACAGTCTGCCTTTTCTCATTAAGTTCATCTAGACACAGGGCTCCCACTGATTTCCAAGGGAACTCTAACCTTGCATCGACATCCCTAAGGATGAACAATTACAGGGAAAACTGGTCTAGCTCCACACTGAGAATCTTTTGAGATGGAGAATGGCAAATTCCTTTACTTTGGGCTTCTGATCCTATCACTTTAAGAATTCCACAGATTGAGTGGGTACTAGGACAGTAATGTAAATATAAAAATAGAATATGGTTTAATATCAAATTAAACTTCTAGAATTAAATTGTCATGTGCCATTAAAGAGAGGTAAAAAAAAATGATAAAATGTTTCTGAAGAGATTCTACTTCCAGCTATGAAAAGAACATGAACCAATCTACAAAGCTAATGACTTGCTATCGGGTGGCTAAAAGTGAATTAAGTAATTAAGTAAAATGTAAAGTAAAATCTTGGCAATGCAAAATCCTTCACTAATGACTCACCTGAGACACTGAGGAGAAATCATGGTGCAATCCACTGTACATTTCGTTCCTAAAAGGGAATCCAAATAAAGGATTTTTAAGGGAGTCCAAATAACATAGCTTTTACTTTATGATTCATTGTATTCATTAAGTTATTAGTTATTCTGGTGCACTGCAGCGGAGTGTTATATAATAGTTCAGATGAAAATGATGTTATACATAGTGTTAAAAGTTCAGCAATTATGGTAACTAAAACTTGATTTCTTAAAAAAAGAAGTCAATTTGTCTCTTTTGTAATATCTGCCTTGAAAGTATTGATTGAAGGATGTGCACTTGCAATAATTGCTAAGTTTTATAGCATAGTTGTGTGTATACGTGTTTGTTTGTGTGAATGTGCTCATAGTTTTAACTGGAGAAACAAAGTCTGAAGCTGTCTCTCTCCAATGGCCTTTTTCAAATGTTCAGCTCTTATTTAAAAAAATAAAAGAAATATTATTGTGTATATTTGAAGTTTACAACATGATGTTATATAATGCATATAGTGAAGTGGTTATAACAGTAAAGCAGATTAAGGTATCTATCATCCTGCATAATTACTTTTATTTTTTTATCTGTACAAGCAATGAAGAAACACATACATTTTACTATTTTCATGATGAGAGCAGCTAAAGTCTACTTATTTAACAAAAAATTATAATACAATTCAATTTTATTAACTTTAGCCCTCATTTCATATATTAGATCTCTAGGTTTTTTTATCCTACATATCTGTTATAATTTATGTATTGACTCTGCTTGATAACCTCTGTTATTTTGTTCAACTCTTTACATTGTTTAAAATCGCATCTGATTTATAAAACACACATGGAAAGCAAGCTCCTTCTTCTGAGCCTGAACTCATCATTCTAGGTTACTTGAAATATCTTTAACCATGGCTATGAGAAACGGTAATTTCACTGTTTCAAGAATTTGAAAATTTTATTAAGAAAAGCATGATCCAATGTTTATCATTTTCATCATCAGAAAGGGACATTTTCGTATACCTGTTACTGGATATCTACATCCCTTTTGTGATGCTATAATAAAATACCTGAGACTGGGTAATTTATAAAGAATAATAATTTATTTCTCATGGTTCTGGGGCTCTGGCAGGTTCAACTGTCTGGTGAGGGATGCTCTCTGCCTCCAAGATGCCACCTGGATGCTGCATCCTGCAGTGGGGAGACATGCTGTGTCTTCACATGGCAGGATACAAAAGGGCAAGCTCCTGAATGCTGTGTGAAGGCTCTCTGATAAGGTCCTTAATCTCATTTATGAAAGAGGAGCCCTCATGGCCTAATTAGTTCTTGGAGATTCCACCTCCTCATACTGTTTTATTGGCTACATCTGAATTTTGAAGGGGACACATTCAAACTGTAGCACTGGGTCATAGTATTTATTCTTTAGTTTTGACTTTTAATGTAAGTCCAGAAACAAAAAGTCTGACCATATTGAAATTGTTCCTGGATATGTAGATGTAAATGGTTTATTTGTCCTACAAAACACCAACTCTTTCTCATTTAAAGCAAATCAAGTTTCCTCCTCAGTAGCCCCCTCACTTCTCTTTAGCCACTGTTTATTCAGATTTTCATGATTTTCACTGTGATTATTCTAATTCTCTGGTAACTGGTACTGCAATCTCTAATATTTCCTATATTTAACATGTATTCAGCAACACAGGAAAAATATATGTCCTACCATATGGTTTTGATTCTCCTTAGAGATCCTCATAAGATTTATCAGTCATGGTTTAATCAAATAAGTAGAAATGCAGGACACACACACACACACACACACACACACCACACATACACACGGACTCCCACACAACTGTGGGGGCTGGTGAAGCAGTCCCTGTCAGAAGACTGCAATCTTTGCATCTGATGCTGGAGCTTGAAGTCTGCAGGACAGGTAAACTCACAATGGTAATGGATGTAATGCAGGAGAGAGTGAGAACAATTTGGCCCCTATAAGCATGAGCTGGAACACACATGGATGCTAAACTCCGTGTCAGGTCTCACTTCTGACTTTGTATGGATGTCCTCAGAGAAGCTGGCATCCTTCATCTTCATTGAAGAGCTCTACACCCTCTTGTTCCAGGAGTTGAGGAAGCCACAAGAGGATTCAGGGAAAGATTGAACAGTTAAAACACTGGCTGCTGCCCCAAGCTGATAAACTAAGCCAGCAGATTGATAACAACATGTGTGTGCTAGAAAATGCCTCATTGTTCACTTTTCCATCTAAATCTTGCACAAAATTCTCAGTTATAGCCCACTCTGAATGAAAACATATGCAGAAAAAAAATTGAGGGCTATATATTTTAGTCTAGTCAATTTAAGACATTACAAAGCCACTATATATGGCATACTACTATCTTAAAGTTCAAACGTTTTACAGCATTTTATGAGGCTTTAAAATTTTTTTCTGGTCTTACTTTACTGCCTCCTATACCAGGGGCTCAGAAATTTTATCTGTAAATGTTAAATAAATATTAAATATTTTGCACTTTGTGAGCTGTATATGATTGCTCTCACATGTTCTTGTTTCTTTGCTTATTTGTTGCACAACCTTAAAACCTATGTTAGCTCATAACCCTATAAAAACAGGTCACAGACCATATTTTGTCTGTGGGCTATATTTGGCAACCCTATCCTATCCTACAATATACAGACTTAAAGTTATGGTCATTGTCCTCAAATCTCCACATACTTTAAATAAATAAATATATTTCTTCTTATACATACCTTTCTTTAGAAATACATTTCTCAAATTTTTGTACCTGTGCAACTTCTATTTATCTTATGCTACTCAGATAAAATGTCTTTATTCCTAGAAAAACTTTCCCAAGCAATGAGTTAGATTTGGTTTCCCCCTCATAAAACTTTGTACAAAATCCTAATATAATGCCTTATGATTATTAATTTTCCATGCCTACCTTATTCATTGAACTAAGAGTTGCATAAAATCAGAGTCAACACTTTCCACATTTCAATTCTCCAATGGCCAGGATAACGGCTGGCACCAACTGGGCTTTCACTTGTTATCACCTGAATTATAATCACATTTATGTCCACTGTGTCTTTCCTCTTCTCCCTCAGAAGCACCAATTATTCTTAGGTTTGGCCATTTTACATAATCCCATATTTCTTGAAGACTTTTTTCATTTCTTTTGATTCCTTTTTTTTTTATCTGTTTGGATTAATTTAAAGGTCTTGCCTTGAGCTCTGAAATTCTTTTTTCTACTTGTTTCAGTCTATTGTTAAAAACCTTTCACCACAATTTGTAATTCCCTAAGTGTGTCTTTTATTTCCAGAAGTTCTGATTGGTTTTTTTAAATGATATTTAGCTCTCTAGAAATTTTTTCATTCATACACTGAACTACTTTTTAAATTTCTTCATTATGGTTTTCACCTTTCTCTGATATCTCTTTGGGTAGCTTAATAATAGCCCTTCTGTATTTCTTGTCTGGTATTTCAAAGATTTCATCTTGGTTTGGATCCATTGCTGGAGAGCTAGTGTGATCTTTGGGGGTGTTATAGAATCCTGTTGTGTCCTATTACCAGAGTTAATTTTCTGGTTCCTTCTCATTGAGGTAGATTATTTCTTCTAATATCTCTTGAATTTATGCTTGGTTTGACTGTGTTTCTTTTGTTTGTTTGTTTGTTTGTTTGTCTGTTTTGTAATTTCTTTTTTTCTCTTAAGTACATGACTTTAATGCTTATAGTTAATTACATCCTAATTTGGGTTTTGGTGCTTTCAGGGGTGACAGCTCTGTAAGAGTTCCTGGGTTAGAAATAGTTTTTGTATGTGGCTTTCTTATATGCTGCTTGTGGTAGCAATATGCTGGGTGTATGAGCAAGTTCACCGTCTCCTATGGGTTGGAATAGTAAAGATCTTTTAAAACTTACCTCATTCCTCTATGGTGTTCACTTTTTAAATTATTTTTCCCCAGTATTTTTATTTACTGGTTTGATGGTTCAAACTTTAGGCCATTAGGAGAAGTGTCCCTGTGTGTGAACTGCTGTGGTTGTAACATGTGGATAAATGCAGTACCCAATTGTGGGCAAAGGTCCTAGCCATGATAGAGACGACTGAAGGAGCTCTCAGTGAGTCACACTGAGGTCTTATCAGGGGAAAGGATTGCAGCCACCTCAGTTCCCTTGCCAGGTCAGCAGGAAAGTTATCCACCTCTCACACACTCTGTTGTCCTGGTATATTAACTATTCAGATCAGACAGTACCTCTTTTCATCTGTAGAAGGGTTGATGTTCCAACAGAGAAGAATTATTGAGGATTCCAAGTAGAGAAAAATTGTTGACTCTGTCTCTCATGCAAGCCTGAACATGGAGGGTGCTCCTCCTGCAGGGATGCAGTCACATTGACATGTTCCAGAAAGACTATAATTGTACCCATGCCAAGTTCCCATGTTAGAAGCCCCAACTGTGCCTGCATTTGTGGACAAGAGAGGAAAGATAGCCCCTTCTCCATGACACTTCATACACATAAGGGCCATCTGACTATTGGGTTAGAGCTGAAGACTTTTACTGCTGAGACTCACACTGCAAATGTGCCTCTGCTGAAAGAAACTTCCCACCAGTGGAACGATCTGGTGCTTAAGACCTACTATCCAGATTCTTTTGTCCCGCAGGGTGTTTCCTTAATGTGGTGCCCTCCCCACATCAAGGAAACTCACAGGGGAGGGGATACCTGGGAGCTAAACTACTGTGAGTGTTGCTTTTCTGGGTCCAGCCACCCAGCAAAGTTGTCACACTCTAGGCTGATGCTGAGTAATGTCTGCAAGGGATCCAGTGATGTGACCTGTCCTCAAGTGTCCCAGCAGTAGGCAGCAGCACCAGCTCTAATGGGGGTGGCAGAGAAGTGACATAGACTCTGTGAGGTTCCTTAATTATTGATAGTCTTATCAATAATTGAAAGTGTGTTGGCTTTCTTGAACACTGGTTATAGTAATAATTAACTGGTCATGTGGACAGACTCAGGACCTCCTTGTTAGACAGAGTGGTGCAGGCAGTGGTGACGGCTGAGATCACACAGCCATCTTCCTGGGCATAGTGTTGTTCTGCCAGTAGATGCTGTAATGAACTGTGTTGGTTGGCCTCCAGCCAGGAGGTGTTGCTTGCAAAAGAGCATCAGCTGTGGAGTAGCAGTTGGATTTTTGCTTGCCTTATGTTGCCCAGTGGGGATACTCTAGTTTTTCAAGCAATGGGTAAGACTACATAGCTCCCAAGAGATGATGTTGTTTATGTTCAGCTACTAGAGTGAGTGATATGGCAAAGCCAGGTCGGGGCTTTGTCAAGTGGGTTTGCACTCTGAGTCTCTGCATACAAGGCAAGCAGCAGCCCCTGTGGTCTTGAGGGATGGGAGCAGATCTCAGTCCACTGGGTTGATGTTCCAAAGGAGAGCATTACTGCCTCTGATGCAGAGAATTTGTGCAGGGAGTACAGCGTTGCAGGCAGCAATAAACCACACACAGATCCCACACACTTGGGAAGACAGATCCACTCCTGCAGTGTTTTCACTGGTAGCAGCAAGCTAAGTTCCAGTCAGCCAGCACTCAGAACTTGCAACTACCCTGGGTCATAAGCTTTCTCCACAAAGGTAGCAACTGTGTCTTTCAGGCCATTCCCTTCCCCATTGGCTGCAAAGCTGGGCTCCTGGCTTCTGCACTTGTGGCTCGTGCCCTTACATCTGCAGCCCACTTTTCACTCTCCCCAGCTCCAGCCCTGGCCAAGGGAGTTCATCCCCACCCTCTGTCATATCATGAAACCCCATTGGGAGCTTCTTTCAACCTGTGAACACTGACTGAATTTTCTGGCTGTCTTCCACAGGATCTCCTCTGACGAACAGTAAGAACTGACTTCCCTCAGTCCACATCCACAATGGAATCTGGGAGTGCATTCAACAGTCTTCCCATCACTGCTTCTACTTTTATATTCCACAACCCTCCCCAAGTCAGTTCCAGAACTGGGAAGGCTTAAGGCCTTCCCCCGTGGCCTGGACTTCCAGGGTCCCAGTTGGGGGTGTATATGTCAGAGGCAATCTCTTCCCATCTCACAGTCCTGACTCACGGTGTAGGCTGCAGCCTCCTGCTTCCTTCAAGGGGTCTATAGATTCCTCCCATTTTTCTGTTCAGCTCTTGGATTGCTTCTCGGAAACAAAGTTCACAGTGTGAATCTCTATACACTATTTTATTCTTCAAAGTGGGAGAGGTATGCTAGCAATGCCTCTGGTCTTCCATCTTGAAAACAAAAAACAAAACAAAAAACATGAGTTTCTAATAAATAGTGATGCTAATATGGCTTCTATTGATGTCTTTACTGGTCCTATATTCTTCTGCTCTTCAGTTCTACATGCTTGTCTCTTCTGCCAGTGTCACTTTTCTCATTCTTTCTGGTTTACAGACAGAATAGTCCGATTTTTAAAAAGTGTTATAAAATGGAGTGCATGTTTCCTTTTATGTGGTCATCAGATCTATCAGACATAGGTACAATCTTCCTAACAAAGCCCAACTATCTCCAAATGTTCAGGGTTATTGTTGGAGTGACTTTTAAGGCTAGGGGTTTCCTTGGGTTCTAAAAGTTCTGTAAGACAGATTTCAGATAGATTTCAGATAGTTGATATTTAAATATGCAATACATCTATATCACATTTTGTGACATTTAAGGTTTCCAGTTATTTGTTTTCAACTTATATTTCTGGCTTTCCTCTAAATGTCCCTCTATGATCAGCCAACTTAGATGATCTGTTGCCTCTTAAATGGACCTGGAGAGTTTTCCTTCTTGTGTCTCTCCTCAATGTGTTCTCTGCTTGCAGTGACTTGCAGCCTGTTCTGCTAGTGGAATTCTGACTGGTGTTTTAAAACCCAGTCTTATCTGACATCATCTGTCAGGCTTTCCTGACCTTAGCCAGAATTATTTCCCCCTTTTGATCTCCTATGATAATGTCAGGATTACAATGAGACACAAAATAAGAGACAGTAAGAAATTTTGATTTCTATCTTTAGTTCTATTTATTATATGACCTTAAATAAAACACTTAGCGTCTTATAGTTAATATTTACCCAGCTTAATATCCAGTTCTATTTTGAGCTTCAAGGACTTATTAAGCTTTACATTTTTAAATGAAAACAAAAATCTTTGAAAATTTTAAAGTGTGTTACAAATTAAAGGAATTGAACATTTGTTTAAATTTATTGCTTATAAGTAATTTTATACTTTCATTACATAAAAAGTAGGACAATTGTAGAACCCACCTCTTATTGATAAATGAGATAATATATGTGAAGTGCTTAGCAGAGAATCTAGCATGTAGAAGAAGCCCAGTCAATGGTTAACTCAATGCTTTTCTCTGACTACTTTTAAGATTCATATTGTCCTAAGATTTACTGATACTCACTTTTTTCAGTTTTCTTCATGTCTATGTTTGATGTTAAATAGTTTCTACTACTAAATTTTCAGATTTACTGATTTTTTTCTGCCTAACTTACTGTAATTTCATCCAGTGTATTTGCAACTTTATTTGTTCATCGCTAGAAATACAATTTGTTTCTTTGTTAATATCACTCGTTTATCTTCTTATTTTATTCTGTGTTCCTTAACCTTCTAGAACTTATGGAATATATTTACAATATCTGTTTTAACATCCATTTTCATCATCTCTTTAACTTGTGGGTCTGTTTCTATTGATTGTTTTTTTACCCTAAGTGTGGATCACATTTTGCTGCTTCTTCCCAGGCCTGGTAATTTTTTTATGTTTATTATTATTTTATTTTATTTTATTTTATTTTATTTTATTTTGAGACAGGATCTCACTCTGTCACCCAGACTGGAGTGCAGTAGCATGATCACAGCTTAATGCAGCCTCAACTTCCTGGGCTCCAGTGTCCCTCCCACATTAGTCTCCTAAGTAGCTAGGATCACACCACCATACCCAGCTAATTTATTTATTTATTTTTATTTTTGGTAGAGACAGGATTTTGCCATGTTTCCCAGGCTGGTCTCAAACTCTTGAGCTCAAGCAGTCCACTGGATTTGGCCTACCAAAATTCTGGGATTATAGACATGAGCCACTGTACCCAACCATACCTGGTAATATTTATTTGGTTTCCAGATTTTACAAATTTAATGTTGTTGGATACTCACTGTTAGATTATTTTAAACATTGCTGAGTTTTCTTCTGGGCCATAGTTTGTTACTTGAAATCCATTTGCATTCTTTTCATGTTTGATGTTAAGTTTTATTGGGGGACGTGTAGAAAGACTTTTATTCTACGGCTTATTGTGTCCTAATACCCAGACAATAGCCTTCTGAAGATTCTGCGTGAAGTTCTGGTATTGGGAGATGTTTACACACTGGCTAGTGGGAAAGCAAACTCTCTCTAGTCTTATGAAAGCCTTGGGGACTTTTCAGCCTCCTGTTTTCTAGTGGTTCTTCATCCATTCTGGATCAGCGTCCACTCACAGAGTTAGTACTCAGCTTGAGTTCCAGCGGCCCCTTCTGAAGATATTTGAAGGCTCTCTCTGTAACTTCTTCCTCCCTTAATTCAGCTCCACAAACGGATTTCCCCAAACTCTGATTCTGTCTCCTTCACTCAAGGGACCCTCAAGTCTTATTTATGTCCCCATTTCCTGTACTGCTAACTGAAAGCTACTTCTAGGCAGGAAGTTGGAGTAATCACAGGCTTACCTTGGTTGTTTCCCTTCTCTTAGTGAGCGTAGTCCTGAGGTGCCTCCTCTCCCGTATCTGAGAACTATTGTTTTGTATAAGTGAAAGAGTAAACAGTGTTTTCAAATCCCATTGTAGACTACATTAGAAATTCCTATCACAATGCTTTGCACTAAATACTGTTGTTTATTTAAATAATTGGTAGTGAAAACATGACTAATTGAATATCTTAATTGTTGATTTAACATTATTTCACCTTTATGAGCCTAAATGGTTTGGCTTGAACTTCCTATGAGAAATACAGACAGGAGACCCCCTGAAAGGAAAACTGGAAGTGGAAACATGGCGAGGCTAGAGAGAACATGTTTGGAAGTGAGTGAAAAAGGAACAACTCTCAGTTAAATATTAAAATTTACCAGTTTATGAAATACCCTCATTGTTCTCATTAGTGTTTTAAAGAAAAAAAACAGAAATTAAAAGAAAGAAGTAAGAAAATGAAAAAAGCCTGATCTACTGAAAATAAGAAAGAATACTTGGAATACATTTAATTTTGCTGCTGTCATAAAAAATTAAAAGTTTGGGCATATGGCTTTTGAGGTTTGAGGCTTTAAAACCCTCGGATAAAACACTTATGAGTCTGCCAAATTAATGGTAAATAAAGCAAATCCAGAGAAGTAATGGACCATGGATTTTTCTATTCTATTTTATAATTTATAAGCATATTTCTTTCTGTTTAAACTCTCTAGATTACAGCCTAATAACTTGTCAAATCCCAACCACAATTATATTTCTCTTTCAAAATCTTGAACATCACAGACATAGAAATAAAGCAGAGTGAATAAAGAACATTTTAGAAATGGCACCAGAATACCACAAACTGCTATATTGATGATACACAGTGACATATATTGCCATATTTAAATATAGTTCAATCTCAAACTAGACTAGAGCATAAAGACAAATGTTCACACATTCATAAGGGCTGCCATAAAATAAAAAAAAAGATTATATGTCTAAAAATTGTGGTGTATTATAAATGTAAATACCTACAATAATATATAAGTGTAGAAAACATTGTATATAACTATTTTACTATATTTATAAAATATGGGAAAATATGTAGATACCAACTAAAAAATCAGTTTTAATCCTTCTTCTATGTACTGAACTTATACATTGCTTTACCTGAATTTCAAGTAATTTGTTTACAAAACCATTCAATCAGTAACACATGAAGCCCACATATTTTTCTAGTTTTTATAGTTGACTGACTTACACCATTTTTTCAATATCCCCTCATTAGTAAAATGACCCTACATGGACAGAGAAAAAGAATGAAGTCAACAGCTCCACAAAAATTTAATATCAAGATGTTTTGTCAAGGAACCTAAGTTATGAAGACCAGTTGAGTTAACCAGCCACAAACTAAATTCCATAAGAGTTTCAAAAGATTTTCACCTTTTCATTGTATTTCATTATTTGATCATCAGGCAATTATATAAACTAGCAGCTATTACTTAAAACACACCCCATGAGGTATCTCTTTAAGCCTATGCTAGAAGTAGAGTGTTACACATGCAGTTTTGTGCACTGATTACATTCAATACAAAAAAAGTTTAATTGAACACTTACCAGTTTATTTAACAAATAATTCTAGCTAATACATTTCTTAATATAATGTCTACATTAAAAATAAAAATAAACAAAAGACAACTCTTAAGAAGGGGAACTTCCTGTATACTTTATAGTATTTAGCATCTTAAACATACAAGTGTTTCTTCAATATATTACTCTTCAAGAAGGAAAAGGTAACTTTATTGGGCTTTAATAAAAATTAAAATTGGCGTTTATACATTATAAAAATAGTCACATTTTAGGTTTTTTTTTTTGACTCTATATAGCATCTTAAATAACCAATATAAACAGTGAAAAAAAAAAAAACCCTAATTTCCGTTATTGCTTTGATGTACATAGTTCAATTTAGACCATATTTTAAATGACTTAAAAATATCAAAGATAAAGATTACTTGTTTGAAAAGGTGACTGTAACAGAAGATTGGCATAATAGAAAAGGGACAACTGAAAGAGATTATCAGAAAATTAAAAATAGAAAGTTAATATTTTCATGTTTTTCTATTTTTAGTAAAAAGTGACAAGTAAATATCATTCTGAAGAAGAGCAATAGGAAATACAGACACACAGGCAACCTTTGATTATTGACTTAAAGAGATGTAAATAAATAAAACTATTAGTAAGACCACAAGTCTCCTATGCATAAAATGGATGTTGAACAAACCACGTTTGCTTAGAATTAAAAATGATTATTTAGAAAGCAATAAAAATAAAATTTGCTTGAAATAAGATGTCTTAAGTTATAAAAATTACACATAAAGTAAAAATGACATATAAATTATTTAAATAAAGGAAGAAATATACTGAAAAAGATAATTGGTTTTCTTTCTCCTTAAAACCTTTGGAAGTTTAACTGTTAGACTTATATGCCAGCTTATGGTATTGTGACTGATGGCAAGTTTGCAAAATGATGGTATATATGCAGGGAACCCAGCCCTTGTCTTCTCAAAGGAAAGATTTCAACTGAGAGACCTAGGTAAGTTGTAAAGCAGAGGCAAAGGTTTGTTAAAAGAAGCAAAGTACACATGAACAGGGTCAAGTGGGTGACTGGAGACATCTAGTGCTCCGCTCAATTCTTGGCTCGAGTTTTGTTTTATTTTTCAGAGTCTCGTTCTGTTGCTCAGGCTGGAGTGCAGTGCAGTGGAGTGTGGATCATGAAGTGGAGTGCAAGATCACAACTCACTGCAGTCTCAACCTCCCAGGCTGAAATGATCCTCTGACCTGTCTCCATAGTAGTTGAGACAACAGGCACATGCCACCACACCTGGTTAATTTTTTTTTTTTTTTTTTTTTGTCTAGACAAAGTTTTGTTACGTTGCCTAGGCTGATCTCGAACTCTTGGGCTCAAGTGATCCGCTTAGCCTCCCAAAGCATTAGCATTACAAGTATTAGCCACCACGCCAAGCTTGGGATTTTTATACATTGGCTTGGTTCCCAGGGTTTTTCTTCTCTTCCCTTGATTCCCATCCCCCTCCCGCAGGGGAGAACTGTTGGCTCAATTGCCACATGGACAGTGGCCTGCCAGCACTTGGGAGGAGCCACATATGCAGTGTGTTTATTGAAGTTGTGGGCATGCTCACTTGGGGTGATTTTCCTTTCCTGGTCTCGATCCCCCAGAGAAAGGTCATATACCAGTCTAATTCCGCCATTTTGCCCCCTGCTGCACATGCTTAAAACCTTATCAGGGAATTGTGGTTTGTGGACTCCAGTTGTTTTCTGTTTGTTGGGAAACTCCTCTTCCTCTTTGCACCAGTTGTGGCCACTTATCATTTCAGAAGGACAGTTTTATGATCATCTGACCACCATCTGATGAGTGCCTGCCATTTCTGGGGGGCCTCTCTTGTCCTGCTCATATCTGTCTAACTAGCTACTCTAACATTTCCCCACTCAAATGTCCAAGATCCAATAGGTGGATAATAGGTGAAGGTCAGATTTCTGTAACTGCTGCTGACAGAGGAGCAGTGGTTGCCCCGTGGGTATCAGCCTCTTGCTAGCTGTCAGGCAGAGTGGCTTCACAGGTTGGCAGAAGGAGTGCCCAGTCAGGTCCAAGGAAGCCAAAGGTAAGGTTTCATCTCTGTCATGTTCCACTGGTGGGCAGTCCAGAGGTGCCCTATAGAAGAGTGATTCTGGATTATTGAGAGGACAGTATCCTTCACTGAGAGTCATCGGGAGCTTGACAACCTGAATGCCAGAGGAGACAAATCGAGTTATTAGATTCAGAAGACACAGACAAAAAGGAGCAAAATTAAGAGACTAATAAGTGGACACACAAAGGAAAGAGTCCAGGAGAATCATTTTTGGGTTCCTTCCCAATTTAATCAACCCTGAGAGGCTTGTTCCAGTAAATGGGGGGCGAGGCTTGAACCATACTTGCCTGATGCTGTCTTATACTTTTTTATTGATTGATTTATCCAAAAGTAACTTTTATCTAGGGCCAAATATATCCTTTCCTGTGCTGTCATTAGCATAAATAGTCCTCAGCGATTTTACAGAACTATGGCTGCTAAAGAGTTGATTTGTTCTTCCGTGGCTGTCAAGGTTTTAGCCATGGCATCAATGCTTTTGGCTGTTTCTGATGAGAGCTGGCTATAGGTTAAGGAGGATTGTGTGACTCTAGTGATTTCTGCTCCCATAGTCGCTGCGATGCCAAGTCCCACAAGAAGGAGAATTAATTGGATAGCCCTCTTCACCCTGGGCAAGATGGAATACCTATAGATTGCTACTAGATGGGAGAAATTGCCAAGGGCTATGAAGATGTTCAGGGGTACACAGTCTGTGGTACAAGTTCCAGTTCAGTCAGCGGGGAGGCACTAATACAGAAGGCTTCCTGGGTTTTAAGATAACTAGAGGTGTCAAAATGAAATAAGGGAGTGAAACCAGGTTTAGAAAATCTGGAGGCTGCCAACTTGTCCAGGTAGCTGGTAAATATAATTATGCCAACCAAAATTTGAGTACATGAGGTATGGCCCTGGTTAGCTCCCTTGGTTCAATTCTTCCAATAAAGAAAATTTCAAGTTTGGTCCAATAGAGACTATTCCTTCGTAGAGCAGAAATTAACTATTTGCAGACATTGGATGTAGTTAGTAGGCAAGTTTTAAAGAAGAGGCAAAGGTTTATTTAAAGAAACAAAGTACACTTGGAAGTGGGCCAGGCAAGCAACTTGAGAAATCAAGTGCCCTGCCTAGCCCTTGGCTTGGGATTTTTATTCATTGGCTTGGTGCAGGTTTTTTCTTTTCCTCCTTTGATCCCTTCCTAGGAGCAAGCCGTTGCTCAGTTGCTGCCTGCCCTTGGGAGAGGCCACATGTGCAGTGTGTTTACTGAAGTTGTGTGCATGCTCACATGTGGTGATTTCCCCTTGCTGCTCAAGTGCCCCCTGAAAAAGGTCACACACTGATCACACTCCACCACCTTGCCTTCTACTGCACATACTTAAGACCTTATTAGAGAATTGTGGTTTGCTGGCTCCCAATGTTTTCTATTCATTGGGGAACTTCTCTCCCTTTTGGTGGCAGTTGTGGCCACTTACCATTTCAATGGGACAGTTTTATGATCACCTGATGAATGCCTGCCATTCTGGGGATTCTTTCCTACCCTGCTTATATCTGTTTACCTACTCTACATGTCCTTTAAAAAGTGTGTTTAGCCGGGCATGGTGGCTCATGCCTGTAATCCCAGCACTTCGGGAGGCCGAGGCGGGCGGATCACGAGGTCAAGAGATCGAGATCATCCTGACCAACATGGTGAAACCCCGTCTCTACTAAAATACAAAAGTTAGCTGGGTGTGGTGGCGCATGCCTGTAGTCCCAGCTACCCGGGAGGCTGAGGCAGGAGAATTGCTTGAACCCAGGAGGCCGAGGTTGCAGTGAGCCGAGATTGCACCACTGCACTCCAGCCTGGCAACAGAGCAAAACTCTGTCTCAAAAAAAAATAAAATAAAAGTGCGTTTAGCTAAATGCATGTATCCAATATTCAATGCAATTTCAAAATACAAGAACTCTTAAAAGTAAAATATAGATAGTAGTTTTGTAAATTATGTCTTCTTTTATGGGAATTTGAATATCTAGATATCGGACATTTAAAAAAATTAGGGTTTCTGTCTCCACTGTGTTACTTATTATTTGCGTGACCTCTTGCCAGTCACTTACCATTCTGGATTTTTATTTTCAGATTATTCATATGTGTCATATACATCAAGATGGCTGCAACAATAACATGAGATGACATACACAAGGCAATTGATATAGTGATCAGGACAAAGACCTCAATAAGTTGTGCCAACTCATGCCAACAATTCTCTAAGAATATTTGATGAAATATTGCCTTATTTATTTTCATTACTCTTCTTTTTAAATTTTTTTTTTCAATTCAATCTTTTGTTCAATTTTGCTCTCAATTAGAAGTTGATAGGTTTTGTAATGAGAAAAACATTCAGAATAAAACCTTGTGATAATATGTAACATCCTCAAAAATGTACTGAATCTATATGACACTTTCATAGCTGCAGACACCAGTGGATGTGCCGGAGCTGGTATTTTACTATGCTCCGTGTTTTCTGAGTAATCTTTAGGGGAGTGGCTGGAGACATTGGGAGAGTGGCTGGAAGGGAGGTGAAGATTGGATCTTCAGGAGCTGGTGAAGATCCAAACTTATTGCAAGGCGCAAATCTTAACTTATGAAGAAATACAAAAGTGACTCACTGTAATTCGTTTCTCATTATCTTTCCAGCATTACTACTTTTTGCACAATTCAGTCACCATTTCCACAGGGAAGTGTGTGTCAGAAACACAGTAGTCTTCATGAAACAGTATGACTGTTCATCACTAATCACTAGTTTTCTTTGCCAATCCTACAATATATATATCAAAGTGTAAAGAATATTGTGGAGTCAATGCCAATTAGCGTGAATCTCTATATTCTCCAAATTATAGTTTGTTTTTAAAAATAGATTTTCCCCCCATCTAGTTCACATTCTCCTAAATAGAAAGTACTCCCACCCTAATGTTTTGCTTGTTTTTCCTTCTCTGAGTTTTTCACAGGCAAATAAAATGTAAGAAACAGAAAAGACGCCCAAGCCTTCTTATTATAAAGCAGAAACAGAAAAAAATCTCCAGCTTTCTTCAAATTGTGCTGTAAACTGGTAAACCAGAAGAGAAAGAGAATGCATTTGGAAAGGAATTCAGACGTTTACAAAAATGTTAAATATGTTTATAGCCTTTGATATAGTAAATTTACTTTTATTAATTTATTCTAAAACAGAATATAAAATGCTGACAAAATTTTTACCCAATATTTTTGTTGAAATCTTATTTGTAATAGTAGCAAATTGAACATAGCCTATTATTTTTAATTATAAAGTTCTGATTAGGTAAACTGTGCATATTTGCATTGATATATTAAATTATACTAAATACATTACGAGTATTTAGAAACATATTTTAAAAGTTGTTTAAAAAGCAAGTAATGGAATATAATTGAAAAGGCACATCACAGAGGCCCTGGAGCAGATCATAATACCAGTTAACCACTAGTTAGCTAGGTGATGTTGTTTGAATGGGTCATTCAGCTTCTCTATACCTCAGGTTCCTAAAATGAAAACATGGTCTACTTCATTGGATTGTAGTGAACAATGGATGCTGTAAAGCATATGAAGTGATTGCAACATGCCTGACACACACAGAAATCATTCAGTAATACTAGCTGTTATTACTATTTGTATAAAATAAGGATACCGAAATCTGTGTGTGAGGGGAAACTACTTAGAAATGAGATGTGAATGGCATTGGTATGTTAAAAATACTAACATTTGATGTTAACGTTTTGCTCTATCTTCATATAACTATTGCTCAATTTTTTTATATTTGCTGCTTTCTTTCTGAGAAAAATACATTAATTTTAAATTATCATTTGGATTACAGAAAAAAATAAATGTCTGAAAATTTACATAAACAACCTCTACTTCCAAATCAGCAGCACTGTGTTACCAGAAAAATGTCAACTATATCGCTCAGTAACAAACTAGAACATATAATTTGTAAGATGTTAATATACTTCTAAGAGAATGATAGAAATAATCTTTTCTCAAGTAGTTTAATAGATCATGTATTCTCTCTCTGCCTCATCTGAGGAAAAATGTAATATTCACACGGTTAGTCATATCATATCCCACTTACCATTGTTCAGAGACTACATTTTAAAAGTATTCAGCATAAATGGAAGAGGAATTCAATTCTGAAATGACTTGTTACATTGAATATTTCTATATTTTGATATGTACTTTCCTATTTTGCAGTGAATTTCTTCCTTCTTGATTTTTGTCATTTATGTCTATTTCAAACGTCATTTTTGAGAGTCTTAACCTCAACTGTCTTCAGGGTTTCCAACTTAATTGACCCACTGCAAGATTGTTCACTGCAATTACCCTACCCAGTGTTAATAACTAATCATGATTTCAGCATCAATGGCAACTTTGATAGGCATGAGCAAAAGGTTTATAACTGTACTTAATTTTCAGAATGCTGAGTTGTAAAAAAGTGATTTCACCATGAGATGCCAGTAGAATTTATTACATGTGGTAGGTAATTTTAGTTTTATATTAATCCTTGCACAATTTATATGGAATTAACACAGTTCAACTGATGTAATAATTCCTAATTCTACCCTGAAAACACACACACACACACACACACACACAAATATGCTGCTAAGATTTAGAATAAGTGAGTCATAAGATCCTAGAAATAATAACTAATGCTAGTTACGTTTCCCATTATGAGACACATTCACTCTCTTGGGCCTGCAGACTTGTTTTGAGATAAAGTTAGTCAGCTTGTTTTTGTTTCTAAAAATCCTTATTTACCTCTCTTTTGTGTATGATTGCAACCGTGGTTAAGGTAAATTCTTGGGGCATACTGTGGGATAAAAAGGGGAAATATTTATAAGAGTGCAACAATGAAGATGCTGATATAAGACAGCTGTGAAACAAAACCAAACAAAATGTCACAGTAAATCTGGGGTAATACATTTGAATTCATTGGGTATCTGGAAGTCAATACAGAGAATGGAATCTGACACCGGTGAACATTGAAGAGAAACCCTACACATATGAGTTGTGCCTTGGTAAACAGGGCACAGGAGAGGTGGCTGGATGGCAGGTAGAATACAACAGGCTGTAGGAACACTAAGAAAATAAATGAATTAAAACATTAAAGGACAGACAAAAAATGATAGTGGTACTAGAACTAGCAGCAGGAGCAAGAAGGTTAAGGTAATAATGCCCAATACTTAAATGGGAATGTGATTATTAGAGAATAAGGAACTTAAGAAAGTATCTAAATAACTACTGTAGATATCAGTAGGCAAGACTAATTTATTTGTTAGCCAAGCTTTTAACCAAACCAATAATTTCCTAATACAATATCTGTTGAAGTAAAAATTAATCCCAAAGCTTAGACAATTGATAGTCTGGTATAAAAGTAAAAAGGAAACACACTAAAAAAATAGTAATAAGGTTGGTGAGATTGTGGGCCATAAGTGAAATGGTCAATAGTAGACTCTTCAGAGTCAAATATTAGTGAAATTAAATCTAAGCTAGATCATTTACCATGAGGGTAACTATGAGCATGCCATTCCACTTCACTAGAACTCGTTTTTCTGACTTTGAAATTTAGGTAAGAATTCCCATCTTCTTACGTAGTCTAGAATTCCCAGACTACATAAAACATTTGGTACATGATCAATGCTTCATGAGTGATAGTTACTTTTATTAGTAGAATAAGCCCTCAATATTATTGATAGGTTCTTGGAAATGTAACTTCAAGCAAAACTACATATAACTAAGCCAATTTTTTCCCATCCACATGACAACAAAACAACACTAAACAAAATGGTGCTATTTAAGGACCTGCTATACTTCATTTCCCTTACAGCCAAGGATTCCAAGAACCTATCAACAACTTTAAGTGAGGACTTCTGTATTCAAGTCAGTGAAATTTTTCACCTAAATAATTCAAGCTGTAATATGTTGCTTTCTAAAAAGTATAAAATTTTACTTTTTATTTAATATTACACTTTTTATAATGCTACTTCACGGGGATCTTGTAATATTGGGGTTCAGGGGCTCAGGGTGCCCTCAGCTCCCCTGAGATGACGTTTCTCCAGGTTCTTGGTCTCCTGCCCTCTCAAGAATGAGAGAGGGGACCATGGCCCAGTGTGCAGTAAATGCCAGACTCGAAAGTGATTTATTTAGAGAAAGAAAAAGGAGAAGGAGAGAGAAACAGCTAACTCTCATACTGAGTGAGAGAACCCAGAAAGATGGAATCCAGGAGAGGAAAGCAGCTTCCACACTGAGTGGAAGGGAATAGAGAGAGAGATGGAGTTTAAGAGGGGAAGACAGGCTTCCATGAGAGAGTGTTTGAAGGGGACTCCAGAGGGAAAATCCAGGATAGAAAAAAACAGCTTCCACGAGCATGAGAGTGTTTGTGAAAGGGGATCCAAACATGGAGTCCGTAGGAGTGTGGAAGAAGAGAACTTTTAACCTGGGAGGAACCCCCACCTTCTCTAAGACCCCTGGCCAATAAAAGGAGTTCCTTAGAACTTCCGCTGGAGCGATTGACTCTTAGTTTCTTCCCATGCCCACGAAATTCAAACATAAACCGTTAAATCTCCCTGATGGAGAGAGATGGGAGGAGGGCATGGCACTAGGAAGTTCTTGCCCTTAAAACTACACCCCCTTGTGGACCCGGAAAGAGAACACACTCCCTCAATCTGATTACAATTTTTGTTTGTATACAAGTTACTGATTGTCTTATCTCCATTTCTTGTCTTATCTCATATTGCTCCACTAATGTTCAAAGCCACCTCTGCCACAAATTATCTTTCTTTGTGTATCTAGGTCTGTTTCTGGACACTACATTTTATTTCATTGATTAGTTTGTGTGTATTCCTTTGTTAAAACCACAATGCCTTAATTTCTTCTGCTTTATAATAAATCTGAAAATACAATAGAGAGAATCTCACCCTTGGTGCTCCTTATTTAAGATAACATTTCTAAGATGAATCTGGCTATTCTGGCTTTCAAATAAATCAGAGGCTTTCCAACCAAGGGTATTTTGCGTCTCCCTCCCACCCACCACCCTACTGCTGAAACACCACCAGAGGATGTTTGGCTAAACCTGAAGCTATGTTTGGTTGTCACTACTGGGAGGGAACTACTTTTACCCAGGAGATAAAGACCAAGGGTGCTGCTGAACATCTTACAATGCATGAAACAGTCCCTGATGACAAAGAATTATCAGTTTCAAATGTCAACCGTGCTCTTTGAGGAGCCCTATATTGCAAAATTGATGGTACTAAGTTTGTTCTCCGTTAGCAACTGGGACTTCTAAATGATATTTATCATATTGTTGTTTCTCCCAACAAGGGCTCAGAGATAGAAAGAACATGATACCAAAAAAGGAATAAGGAAGCCAGAGTCCTTTTTGGACCTGGGTCTCTAAAGACATGCCCCATCACTTTTACCATATCCTATTTCCTAGAATTGAGTCACTAAGCCCAGCTCTTATATCAGGGAAAGGGATTACACAAGGCTGTGAATACCAGAAAATTAAGATCACTGTCTTAACTTAACAGAGATCATTCTCTCTGTCTTTTAATGATTCAATCCCTCCGTCATATAAAATACACTCTCTATAAGGCCCCCAAATGTTATTTCATTACAATATTAGCTTAAAGTCCATAATCTCATTATCTAAATAAGATTCTTGGGTAGATAAGACTACTAAGGTGCCCTTCTTAAGCCCTCAAGTGTAGTTATGCATGTGCATACCACACCATAGAGTGAGGATGCACGGAAATTTATGCACCATCTCTTTTAGACCTTGCTTTTACTTTACCATATGTCTTTTCTCTTTGCTAATTTTAATCTAAACCTTTCACCATAATAAACTGTAACTGTTAGTATAACAGCTTTTTCTAACTCCTGTGAGTCCTTCTAGTAAAACAGCAAACCCAAGGGTGGTCTTGGGGACCCTCAACCCTTGTTTGCAACACTTTGCTTGCAAATCTCTTTAGCTATATTAATTAATTAGGCATGCTTCCTACATTTTATCTTCCAGAAGTAGATATTATATTATTGCTAAGCTTTCTGCCTCTCCTTAACAAGTATGTCCCTTCCTCCAGTTTCCAATAGCATGTTCCTAATTTCCTTTTGAGTCCTTCCTGGAAATTTCCTCAACCTTCACATTTTTACTAACAGTCTTTGCAAAACAATTATTATTTATCTAACATTCACTTGAAATTTATTTCAGCCTCCATGTACTGCCTGATTCCTAAGCCATCTCACATATTTAGGTATTTGTTAGAGTGTCACCCCGTGTACCAAAATCTGTATTCGTTATCCATAAAAATTTCTCCAAAATATAGTGGTTTGAAACAAGAAATATTTATTATCGCACAAGTTTTTAGAGTCAGGAATCCAGGCATGGCTTAACAAAAGTCCTCTGGCTCTGAGTTTCTCACAAAGTTACAATCTACATGTTGGCTGGAACTGCAGTCTTCTCAAGATTTATGTGTAGAATGGGTTTATAAGGAAACTAACATGGCTATTGGCAGGCAGTGCTCACTGGCTGTTGATCAGTTACATCAGTTCCTTGACAGGCAGGCCTCTTCATAGGGCCACTCAAACATGGTATATTGCTTCTTCTAGAATGAGGCATGATAGAGCAGAGTCAAAAGTGGGTGAGAGAGAGAAAGAAATGACGAGAAAGAGAAATGATGAGAGAGAGAGCCAGATGGAGACCAGAGTCTTTTTGTAACCTAATCTTCAAAGTGACATTTCATCACATTTGTTATGCTCTATTCATTAGAAAGAAGTCATTAGGCCCAACCCATACTCAATGGGAGAAACTTACACAAAGGTGTATATTCCAGGAGGTGTGGATCACCAAGGCCATACTAGAGGCAATCTACCATATTTAACTAGACCAGGAAAAATGAGAGCAGACAGACACAATCATCAATATCAGAAATGAGGAACTACAATTTTTATAGAAATAAAAAAGAGAATATTATGAAAAAATTATGCCAATAAAATAAGAGAATATTATGAAAAAATTATACCAATAAATTGATATAGTTTGGATTTGCGTCCCCACCCAAATCTCATGTCTAATTGTAATCCTCAATGTTGAATGAGGGGCGAGGTGGGAGGTGATTGGATCATGAAGGTGGACTTTCCCCTTGCTGTTCTGGTGATAGTGAATGAATTCCCACCAGATCTGGTTGTTTAAAAGTGTATAGCACCTCCCACTTCTCTCTCTCTTCCTCTTTCTCTGGCCATGTGAAATGTGCCTGGTTTCTTTTTTAAAATTATACTTTAAGTTCCAGGCTACATGTGCAGAATGTCCAGGTTTGTTACATAGGTTACACATGCCATGGTGGTTTGCTGCATCCATACCCCCATCATCTACATTAGGTATTTCTCTTAATGTTATCCCTCCCCAATCCCCCCACCCCCTGCTATCCCTCCCTTAGTCCTCCCCACCCACCACCCCCCAACAGGCCCTGGTGTGAGATGTTCCCCTCCCTTTGTTCATCTGTTTTCATTGTTCAGCACTCACTTATGAATGAGAATATGTGGTGTTTGGTTTTCTGTTCCTGTGTTGGTTTGCTGAGAATGATGGTTTCCAGCTTTATCCATGTACCTGCAAAGGACAAGAACTCATCCTTTTTTATGGCTGCATAGTATTCCATGCTGTATATGTGCCACAAAGTTTTCTTTATCCTGCCATGATTGAAAGTTTCCTGAGGCCTCTCCAGTCATGCTTCCTATACAGCCTGTGGAATTGTGAGCTAATTAAACCTCTTATCTTTATAGATTACTCTGTCACAGGTAGTTCTTTATAGTAATGCAAGAATGGACTATTACAACAATTTATATCAAAAGAACATGTTTCTTGAAGGACAGAAACTACCTGCCATGCTCTAATATTTATGTCCATCAAAAATTCATCTGAGTTGAAACCAAATTTCCAATGTGATAGCGTTAAGAGGTGGGATCTTTGGAGCTAGATTATGTTAGTGGAGCCCTCACAAATGGGATTAGCTCCCCATGGAACCTGTTTGTTCCTTTTACTGTGTGAGGACACAGCAGGAACGTGTGGTCTATAATGCATGGTTCTATAACAATTCCTTTTATACGATTGATAATATTTCACTGAATGAATGTGTCACAAGTTATTATTCACCTATGACAGACATTTGTATCACACACACACACACACGAAAAGAAATACCAAACCCAAACAGACATGATGTTTTGAATAATTAGCTGTTTTGAATAATTAGCTATTTTGAATCATCTTTTACTCTTTAACACACTAATGAAGAATTGAGTATAGAAAGTTACAATTTTTAGTGTTTGCCTTCTACTGTGTAACTTACCCTAAAATAAGAGCCATTAAGAGCAATTTGTTGTAGTTTCTTAAGTCATTAGTTCAAATCAATTATTTCTGTTTTGTATGAAGAGTATCTATCTGACTAAAGATGGCATGTGAGGAAAACTCGATTTTTACCAACTGAGGGAGAGTGGGAAAATATATAAACCAACTTTACATAAGAATCTAGTAAAGATTTAGAAATGACCAGAAGAGGTTCCAGCTGACAAAGACACAATGTTCTATACTGATTTTCAGTCAAGTAGCTACATTTTAGCTGAGTTGCTTTGGATCTGAGCACTCAGTAAATCTCACAGCAAAATAAGTTACACCAAGCAAGGCTCAAGTGGACCTCATGCCCTGAGAAAATTATAAACATACTTGTAGTTGAGATGACACTGAAATACGATATGCTTCTCTTTACTTTCTAAAGTATTTTAAACTTTCCAATGTAAAATTGAGGTCTTTGGGTACAATTGCTCACACCTGTAATCCCAGCACTTTGAGTGGCCGAGCAGGCAGATGACTTGAGCTCAGGAGTTTGAGACCAGCCTGGGCAACATGGTGAAACCCATCTCTATAAAAAATACAAACAATTAGCCAGGCACGGTGGCATATGCCTGTAGTCCCAGCTACTTGGGGACTGAGGTGGGAGTATAACGAGCTCAAGAGATAGAGGTTTCAGTGAGCCAGGATTGCACCACTGAACTCCAGCCTGGGTGACAAAGAGAGAGACCTTGTCTCCAGAAACAAACAAACAATAAAACAAACAATAAAACAAAGAACAACGATATTGAGGCATTTGATACCAAGGTTATTCATATCTGGGTCTAGCGAAACGATTTCCCCAGCAATTGTGTAACCAATAATACAGTGGTCCCCAAACTTTTTGGCACAAGGGACTGGTTTCATGGAAGACAGTTTCTTCATGGATCAGGGTTGCAGGAGATGGATTCAAGTGCATTACGGTTATTGTGCACTTTATTTCTATTATTATTACATTGTAATATATAGTGAAATAATTATATAACTCACCATAATGTAGAATCAATGGGAGCCCTGAGGTTGTTTTCTTGCAACTCGACAGTCCCATTGGGGGTGATGGGAAACAGTGACATGTGAAGTGTATTGCTTATGTCCAGTCTACTCTATAATCTTGTTTCGGTTGCTGTTACTGCAGAAAACCCTGCTTTACAAAGATAGGATGCTGGAAATGGAAGTAGGCTTTTCAGTGCTTTTGTGGCAATCTCAGGATATTCCATCTTGACTTTAATCCTGAATGTATGGACTTTAGAAGTTGTCTTAAACATACTTTTAATGCTATCAGTTGCTACCTCAACCAGTTGATCTTCTTCTAGCATCAACAAACTTGATTCACCTGGCTTATTAACAAATGGGTCATTGATCCATTCCTTCCCAGTTCAGAGGTCTTACGTGTTTTGGAAGTAATGCTAAAACTCATTTGAAAGGTAAGGGGGTGATCATGCACCATCTGGGAGCAAGAAGGCCCTGGCTTAGTATCTTCCAAAATCTCTGCTAATGTTTGAAACATATCAAAAATCCCAGCGTGCACTCGTTGTCCTCATAATTGCAGTTTGGCTTTGAACGCGGCCACTTTGTCTGCCAACCTAAACACAGTTGTCATTCTTCTCTGAAGTGACAGTTTGAGTTTCTTGAGCAGGTTGAATATGTCACTGTGTCACTGAAACATGCTGCCAGTGATGACTGTTTATCTAAAAGAAATCTCTGGAGTGGCACTCATAACTCAAAAGCTCTGGCTAGAAATCTACTTTTAAAAAGCCATCTCACTTCTGTGTATAAGAGAAGATGTGTGTGCCCTGTGTCTATCTCTTCACACAGCTGCACTAACAGATATAAGTTAACAGAATGTACTTTAATGTGGTTAATACTTTTAATCACACCTTAAGTTCAGGTGACATTTTTTGGCTAGTCAGCATTTCTCTATGGATGACACAGCGCATGGACTCACATCCAGAAGCGACGTCTTTGACCTGAGTAGTGAAACAAGAAAGCAATCCAGTCATGGCAGCCGCTCAGTTCATGTAAATACTGAGGTAAAATGACAAGCTCAGTTTTCCTGATATGTAATCATTTAAAGACTTAATAGTTCTGCAGCTGTGGTGTTGGTTGGCAGTAAGAGCGCACATAACATATCCTCATGAACATCCTCCTGAAAAATATTTCACACAAAAACAAGCATTGTTGCCTTTTTGTCAACATCGGTAGATTTGTCAATCTGCATTGCATATTACAATGACCCATTAATTCTCTCTAACAGTTGTGCCTCAATATCCTCTACTATTTTATCAATTCATTTGGTTATGGTGCTAGCTGAAAGAGGAACATGTGCCACCTTTTTAGTTGCTGCCTCTCCTAAAAATTTATGACAAATGTCCTTTGCAGCAGGCAGGATAAACTCTTCACCTATAGTAAAGGGCTTCTTAGCTTTAGCAGTGCAGTTAGCTACTAGGAATGATGCTCTCAGCGCAAATACATTTGATGAAGTGGTGGCCTTCAATAATTGCTTCTGTTCTTTGTGTTCATATTTTTTCTTTTGAAAAACTCCAAAGACCTGTCTTTTAATGTAGGGTGTTTGGTCTCCATGTCGCAAAGCAGTTTTGAAGGTTTCATGGCATCATTGGATAGGCAGTTACCACATATTATACAAAGTGGGTGATAAGGTTTGACTGTGTCCCCACCAAAATCTTGTGATCTGCCCTTGTACCCCAGAACCTAAAGTACAATAAAAAAATATATAAATATTAAAAAAATTTATATTGTGTTATATCTCAGATTATTTATGTCCATTTCTTTCTAATAAATGGAATCACTATCAATCTGTTCCCTTATTAATAGAGAACAAAAGACAGATATGAATATAGTACCATCTGTCAAACAAACGATTGACTAACATGTTCAGCCTGAAGTCAGAATTCATGTCTGTCCTAGATCTAGCACTATCTGAGTCATAAAGTGCAGGTCATTTATTTTTCCACATGTGCTTACCCTTTTCTCTGATTTACAAAATATTGGTAAGGGACAGATCTTATGTTTTTATATTTGAAGCTAATCATTCTAATGATAGCAACATAACATCTTGGTGACAAACGACAATTCTGAAGGGACCACACACTGCAGGACCAGACTCTACCACTTGCAAGCTCTGTAACTTTGTCAAGTTACTTAGCCTCCCTATGCCTCAGTTTCTTTATATGTGTAACGCAGAAAATTACAGAAAATCCTTGCAGGGTTATTTCAAAGACTTAATGGCTACTATGTGTAAAGCAGTTAAAAAAATCTTGGCACATAGGAAATATTATAAAACCGTTAAAAATCATTTTGTTTTAAAGTTTATTTAAGTTTTCTGATCAGTAATCCTCTAACATATAACAATTTATTTAGACTTGGTTATTAAATGAGTTTATTGTATATTCTAATAATCTGGTTTATAGTGATATCTTACATTTATCATTCATCGATGTCCTAGTGTCACAGAGTTAGAATACTAATACATAGATTAACCTCTATAAGTAAGCTACATATGAACACGATTCAGCTGATATTTAAATAATTAGACAATTGCTTGAAAAGTTATTATTGTAAGCAGGGAGAATTATTAAAAGGGGCACAAATGGTCTGCCACATATAAGAAACTGCTAAGATTTTTATAGAAACCCCTGCTCTTGTAGTCATATAAAACAGAAACCCAAATAAATCATTATAAGACTATTAGGCTGTTTCATTGAACCCAAAAGACTAGGTTGGGGCTACATAATGACAAACCAAAGACTGGAACACAGAAATGCACTCCATCTGCTGTCACTGCTTTCTTCTCCCTGTTTTTATTCTACTTTTCTCTAGACCAGCTTTCTTCACATGATGAACAAATATGGTTAATAAGAATTTGTAAAATGTAAATCTTGACTCTTTTAAAAACAACTGAAGAGAGCATGGCTCAATTCTCTAGATCCTCAAACAAAAATATTAAAAAACAATTTTATTCACCTAGCTTGGGACAGTTGCCCAAACATGGGCCAAACAGCTGTTGCCCATGGACAGGATTTCAGAACACAAACGCATTGCTTTCCTACAGCCAAGCATGTGAATGTGTCCAGGAAGGCGGGGGATGGGAGGGAATATACCCAAGAGCAAAGGAGGATGAGCAAAGAGAGAGGCAGCCATGTATGTCCATTTTATCTGTCCATTATATTTGAATATAAATACTTCTCCAAAATAGCAGCAGTTACAGTGACATCTATTTCCACAGTCAAAATAGGGTGCTCATTTTTTCACCTTGTGGATCTTCAAAGAGTAGCTCCAGAGATTCAAAGCAAGTGGCCAATGGTCATTGAGAATGATAAAGGAGAAAAAAAGAGAAGCAACAGCAGGGTGGGCAGAGAGAATAAAAGAGAAAAGCAGTAGAAAAGGAGAAGGAAAGTGGAAAGCAAAGAGAACAGGGAAAAGAGAGGAAGGTAAGAAGTATAAAGTGGATTAAAGAGATGAGCGCTATGAAATGAGGCTTTGATTGTTTTAAGACATTTGCGACACCTGGCTTCAGTGTAAATAGAAGAAGGTGCAGGTGATTGTCATAGACATTTCTCTGATAGAAAAGTAAGGTATTTAGAGAAATATTCACAGTAACAACAACCCCCTCCTCTAATTAAATGTGAATAAAAATTTCATAATGTGACTTTAATTGTAGAGGGAGAAATTGAAGAAAAACATTCTCATTGTTGCTCAGGAACGTTAAGTATTGGGGAAGTGTAAACTGAATTGGATAAAAGAGATAACTAATTTTTTTAACTTATTTTCAAAAGTAATAAGGCAAAAGGAAAACATATTAGTTATTTTTGTCTTGATACTCTTGGATCCCAGAATGAAGCATTATACTAATGGGATAATTTATTTGACAGGAAGTTGAGGAAAGATCATTTAACTCAAAGACTTTTAAAATATTTATATATATGATACACCATGACGTGTCCAAAACCCACTCAATTGTCAATTCTGGTAGAAATAGAAATAATTCCTTTACTCAAGTTTGCGGCTACACTTTACACATAGAGAAGAACTACCTACATATGAAAGATTGTGGCTTTGTATGATTTTAGATTCTATGTGAGGCAAGCATCTACAGTTTTACTTTCCTAGTAACCCCTGCTAAAACACAAAACCATTTTAGTTTCTCTTTCCTCAACTATTCTCCAAACCAGTAGATAGCTCATCCATATGTTCTTTTCTACCTGTCTTTTACTGTCCATTTTTTTTTTTTTTTGGTGTTATTAACCTAGTCCAGAACTTCCAATTCATACCCAACTATTACTACTGTTTCTGCACTGGCACTTCCTCCATTGTCTCCATTCTGTCAAATAGTGGTTTTCGACCTGTTCTGAAATGTGTAATGGCTTCTGGTTGCCTGTAGGATAAGTTCCAGATTTATCAGTGTGCCATTTGTCATTTTCAATACCTTTATCTCATCCTGTTTTCAGACCTAATATTCCAATTTTCACAAACTTCTCGTTACATATATTACTGATATGACTTTTTGTGACAAACTGGGTTTCTTTGATTATCTCAAAATGCCTCTAAAATATCTGATTTTGTTTTGTAGTGTTTTACTTTTTTGTTACCTAAGCGACCACCATGGATTCCTCCCTCAGTCTCTGTTCATTTGTTCTCTCCCTGCAAGACCCCATTCATATCAATAACAGAGGTTTTATTACCTCTGAGCTGCTAAAACATTTATAGTTATGAAATGTACATGTGTTGACAAATGTATATTGTGTTACCTTCACTATAGCTGTGGCTTGTTGGAGACAATGTTTTTAGCTTTATTATATTCACAATAAAATTGTGTTGGCTTATATATTGAATACAAATATAATTTAATTGAAACTGTATATGATAAAATCATTACATTTGATTGTATGCTTCAAATTAAATTAGATTACAATAGGAAATTGGTAGTTCTCTGATATTCTTTAAGTTTTATCAAATAGAAACAGTAGTTTTCAATGTAATAATGGCAAAAACACTTTAAGATAATGATGTAATGTTATCTGTTTAATTTGGGGAATGCAAATACATGATGCATTCTGGAATTTGTTAATATAAAAAATACAATGAAAAGGTTAAAATAGTCATCCAATGAATAAAAGTACATTTTGGAAATGGTTTTTTGTCTATAGGTTTTTTAAAAAATTCTAGCTTTGCTATATATCTGAATAATTGAAATATTTTTTCTTCTCTGTAGAAAGGCTTTTTTATGTAACCACTGAGACTGCAGAGCAGTAATTTTTTTCTGTCTTTAAGTTGTTCTATAATGAGAAGCTTCATTGAACAACTAAAAGTAAATCTATAATTTCTTAAAAGCTTAGAAAATATAGCACAAGTTTTAAAATGAGAGATGTAAGTTTTTTTTACTATGGAACTTTGGTTTGGGCCAAAGAAATACATTCATTCTCTTTAAGAATGTGCAAGGTGCTTCTAGAAATTAAGCTGCTACCGTCATCAAATACAGTTTGTTTATTTGGGAGCAGAACTTCAGAAATAGGTACAAAAGATGAGAAGGTTATTTAATCATGTCATTTTTGACAGGTATAATTTGACAAACTAAATGATTTTTTCAAAGATTTGGCTTCCATAAACCAATATCACAATGCCAGCTGAAGGGTCCTACAACTGTTGCTTGCAACTAGGGTTTATCAGTTATAAAAGTAAACACTAACTTAAAAAGCAACACAACAAATAAACTATCTGCTGGATTAAAATTATTTCTGATGCAATATCAGTACACATTTACTACTCTATCTCTGATAACCCTTCTAAAATGTTAACATATTTTGTATAGTACAGTAAACATTATAACGGTTTTATATGTAGATTTATTAACCTTTGCCAACAGATTAAATACATAATTTGTCAGGGAATGCAAGTTTATCCCCAATAAACTGGTTGGTTAATTTTTTTCTTTGAGTGTTGACTCTTGTTATAACATGATCAGTTCAAAGAAACTAAAGGTGATAATTAAGATTTTCATTTTATGCCCCCCAAAATTAGATAATACGATTTAAAATAATTATACCTTTATATTGCAAATAATATAAATTTTTATAAAAAATAAAATAAAAGCATTAGTAACATTTCAATACCTATGAATATTGTAACAGCATTAGTTATACCATTTTGTATTTTTTTTTCTCACTACTTTTTGGGGACAGGAAAGGACTCTTTATTCACTAAATAGCCTCACAGATAGACAGATACATTGTTTTGAGGCAACAGTACCAAGAAGATCTGGAATCTGAAGTTATTATTTTCCTGAAAATATTTTATTTACATGCATTCTACTAAGATTATGTTACATCTTGGGGTTTGACAGTCACTCTATAGATAAGATAAAAGTAATTATCTAGATAAAATAACTAATAATTAAAACTTTACAGTCTTTGAACTTTTCTCAAAAGGCATAAGCTGACTCACAAATAAATCAATAGTCTGAACAAAATTTATCATTCTTAATAGAAAGGTTGTAAATTCCAGACACTCAACAACATAACACTAACAATTGTCCAACAGCTAATAAAAACTACAATCCATGTGAGGAAGCAGGAACATATGATCCATAACTATGAGAGAAAAATAAGTCAATATAAACAGACTAAAACATGGCAAAAATGATGGAATAAGCATTCAAAAACTTTAATAGAACTATTTGAAAACATTCAAGTACTTAAAGGAAAACATAAACATAATTAAAAGAGTCATGAAGATTTAAGATATGAAATTTCCAGAGCCAAAAAAATGATACTTAAAATGAAATAATCACTGGGTGGGCCTGTGCAAAAATTAGAGAAGAATGAGAAAGGATTATTGAATTTGAAGACAGGGAAATGGAATTACCTAAAATGAACAGAAAAAAGTAGGTCAAAAGAAACAAAAGGGTAGTTTCCTTGTGGTAATAGCAAGAAGTCTAACATATGTATAATTGGAGGTAACACATAAAAAGAAAAAAGATATGATGGGGGAAACTACCAAGAAATAATGTATATTTCTCATCAGAATACAGTTCAAAAGACAATATAGCATTTTAAATTACTAAATAAAAATTAGAAAGATTTTTAATTTAGATGCTATATCCACTAAAGCAACTGAGAAAAATAAAAGTAAAATATTCACATTTTAAAATAACAAAACCTGAGAGAATTTTGAGCCAGCAGATCAATACTACATAAAAGACTAAAGAAAATTCTTCAGGATGAATGTAAAGTTTAAAAAATGGTAAGTTTAAATAGAAATAATTCCTGATTTTTAATATCATTAAATTATACTAGATTGTTTAAAGCAAAATAAATAGCAATATATTGACTGCTTTATTACTTATACAAAAGTAAAATGTATTATAATAATAGTACAAAGGACAAAAAGGAGGAAATGGAAATACAGTCGTCTACAAGATTCTTTAATTAAACATAATTCTATAATATTTTTTACAAGTAGATGGTCATAAGTTTATATATTGTAAGTCTAGCAACCATTAAAACATAAAACAAAGAAGTATAGTTAATAAACCAATAGAGGAGATGTTTCTCACCCCCTCATTTTGGTTTCTAAGCTCCTTCCTCCTGGAACAAATTTTCCTCCTGTTTTCTCTTTTCCTCGCCCTCTCTATACCTGGTTAAATCCCGTAACTTGGAATTTTGGTTGCTATATTATATACAAAATATGTGATATATTATTTCCCCAAATCCCCAGTCATGTGGCCCACCATTCTTTGGGCAAACATTTATTTTAGGTGGTACAACACTATTAAATGTTTTCTTTAATGAGCTAGATATTAAAGTGGGTCCTGGAGATGTGACACTATGTTAGTCCATATTCTGTTGCTTATAACAGAATACCGGAAACTGGGTAATTTTATAAAGAAAATAAATTTATTTCTTACAGTTATGGAAGCTGAGAAGTCCAAGGTCAAGGAGTGAACTGCTGAGAGCCTCCTTGCTGGTAGGGACTCTCTTCAGAGGTCTGAGTCAGAGCAGGGCCTGGGACAGGGTAATGGAACTAAGCAAGCTAACATTCTAGCTTAGGTCTCTCTTCCTCTTCTTATAAAGCCACTAGCTCCCCTCTCATGATAACCCATTAATTTACTAACCTATTAATTTATGACATTCAAAAGAGCAGAGCCCTCTTAAGGACCCTACCTCTCAATTTTGCCACATTGGGGATTAAGTGTCAACATGAGTTTTGGAGAGGACACTCAAAGCATATTAGTCAGTGAATCGATTAGAAAGAATTTCTGTTCTAACAAAGCTTATATTCTATGAATAAAGGTGAATATTAAATGTGTGATAATAATAACTAAAGAGAATTGTGTTAAATCTGGTTCTTTTTCATCTCTGCTTCCCTATTGCCTAGTCAATGCTTGAATCACAGAAAGTTCTCAATCAACAATTACTGGCTGAATAAGGCTACTCTGGGCACACTGCCTATGGGGTAGCCCTGCTCTACAAGGAGCATAAAGAAAAAATTACTGGGTAATAAAGAAATAAAATCATGACTTAAATGCTGTTCTCTGATAGTCTTCTCTAATTTCTCCCAGAAAAAGGGGGCACTATAGCTCTTTGTTGGTGTGAGTTCCTTAAAGCACTTATCATCATGTTGATAATAATGTATCTCCTTAAATAACTATGACTAACTTGAGAGTAAGTTTTGTAGACTTTCTATGAATAATGTGAATAAACATCTCCAAATTAATAAATCTTCTGGAATCACTCTTTTTTCATTTTATTTTTTGAGACACGGTCTCACTCTGTCACCCCTGCTGGAGTGCACTGAGGTGATCATAGCTCACCGCGTATTCCATCTTCCAGGCTCAAGTGATCCTCCCACCTCAACTTCCCAAGTAGCTAGGATTACAAGCCCATCATGCTATTGTGCCTAGCTAATTTTTTAATTTTTTTGTTAAGACAGGGTCTCACTGTGTTGCCCAGGCTCGTCTCAAACTCCTGAGCTCAAGCAATCCTCCCCCATTGGTTTCCCAAAGTGTTGAGATTACAAACGTGAGCAACCGTGCCCAGTCTTCGAAGTCACTCTTTCTTTACTATTGATCTGAATTGAATTTGACTGTCTTTTCATGGAAAGCTACCCCAGCATTAGTGGAATAAAGTCCTCTTGTTCATTAAGTATTATACTTTCTGCATATGTTAGATTTTATAATGAGTTAGAAATTTTCTCCTGTATTTTATATAGTAAGAAAGAGTTTGTGTAAGACTGATATTATTTCTTCCTTAAATATTTACTGGAAATTTTTGTGTGAAAGTTTATTTAAAAAAATTTTTTTAATTATACTTTAAGTTCTGGGGTACATGTGCAGATCCTGCAGGTTTGTTACATAGGTATACACGTGCCGTGGTGGTGGTTTGCTGCATCCATAAGACTTTCCATTTTTTTTTAAATAAATCAGACACTAATCTTATTTCTTGTATCAGTTTTTGAAAACTTTGAATTGTAAGGAATTTTTAAATTTATTTAAATTGTAAAATTTACTGGTGTAAAGTTCTTCATATTACCTCTTAATTATCACTTTAATAATTATAGACACTGTATTGCCTTTGTCAGCGATTTTACAGTGATGATGTGTTTAGATTCACATATTTTCTTATTTCTATTTTTTTAATTGTGATTTTTTAAAAAATTAGTCCTGTAGGAATTCATTAATTTATTAATTGAGAGGATATTACTTGGGCTTGGAGATATTCTCTATTAGATATTCATTTTAATGCCTTATTATTGTTTTATTGTACTTCCTTTGTACTGTATTTACCATGCTTTTTCTAAGTTCTGGAGATAAAAATTGAAATCATTGGTTTTAACTTTTTAATAGTATGTTTTTTTTGTTTTTAGATTTCTTATATTTTATTTCAATAGGTTTTTGGGGAACAGGTGGTGAATAAGTTCTTCAGCAGTGATTTCTGAAATTTTTGTGCACCCATCACTTAAGCATCATTTCATTTTTTGAAAATGTTTTATCTCTGTGCCTGCTTGATATACATCTTCATTAAAATGAGGTTCAAACTATTTTCTGATCTCTATTGTTCTATTCTTTTGACCCACGGGTTATTTAGAAGTGTATTGCTTAATTTCCAAGAAGTTGAGAACTTCATTATTGATTTTTAACTCATTTCACTAAGGTCAGAAAACATACTCTGATCTCTTGAGATGCCCTTAATAATTCAGAGTGGATCAATTTTGGTAAAAGCTACACATAGATTTGAGAATAATATGAGTTTTGTCATTGTTGGATTTAGTTTCCAAATATATCAATTAGGTCAGTTTATCAATTGCGTTTTTCAAATTTTCAAGAAGTCACTATTTCATCACTTTATACTGTCAGCAAATGTATGTTAAATTCTCCCATTCTGGTTATGGCTTTATCTAGTTCTGTTTTTAGTTGTCAGATGCTGTTTTATCTATTTAACTATGTTACTGGGTGATATAGATTTTAATTGTTTTATCTTCCTGGTGAAATGACTGTTTAATAAATTTTAAAAGTTCTGGAAATGTGTAGTGGTATGACCTAAGTTTAACTGCTTTGCCTTATAGCAGTACATCTACTTGCTGGGAAATTTTTTAAAATCCTTTTCGTTTCAAACTTTCTGAGTCTGTTTTTTGTTTGTTTGTTTGTTTGTTTTCTTTTTTAAACAGGGTCTGGTCTATCATTCAGGCTGGAGTGCAGGGGTGAGATCTTGGCTCACTGCAACCTCCGCCTCCCAGGGTTCAAATGATTCTCGTGCCTCAGTCTCCCAAGTAGCTGTAGCTAGGATTACAGGCATATGCCACCACACCCTACTTTTAGGATAGCCCCAAAGTGCTAGTACTACAGGTGTGAGCCACTGCACCTAGCCAAACTTTCTGAGTCTTTTTTTGGGGAAGGTTAGAATTATAGTTTAACCGGCATGCTATAGTTTTAGCATTTTTAAGTTGTCATTTTATTGTTATATGGCTTTTATCTTTAGTGCTGATAAATATTATAGCTCCTTTGAAAGTAATTTTCTCCCTTTGGTTAGTTTTAAGATTCTTGTCTTTGTCAGCAGTTTCACTATGATGTGCTTTAGATTCACTGAGCTTCTTGAGTCTATTGGTTGATATCAGCCTTCAGCTGGATACAATTTTTTGTTATTATTTTAAATACTACATTTGCCACATTTTAAAAAATTTCCTATCCTTCTGGGCCTCCAGTAGCATATATGTTAGGATCTCCAAATACTTGTATAGTTAACCATGTCCCACATGTATCTTGTGATCTCATCTGTTTTTTCCATTCTTTTCATTTTTGTTTTTCTACCCTGCAATACTTATTTCCATTAAACTGCCTTAAATTACTGACATGATTTCTGCTGTTACCAGTCTGCTGTTAATCTCATGTAATGAGATCATTATTTTGGACATAGTAATTTTGGAGTTTGAGAATGTCCACTTAATTTTTTTATAGATTCCATTTTTTGTTGAAATCCTGTATCTTTAAATTCATTTTTTCTTATTTTTCTCTACTTTTAATACTTATAAAAGTTATTTTAAATTATCTACTATTTCTAATATTTTAACCATGTGAATCTGTTTCTATTATCTATTGTTCTCTTGGTATACCTAATAAGTTTTGACTGAACACTAGGCATAGTATATACAAATTCTAGAAGTTCCATAATCATATTATGCATCAAAGTGGGTTCTCTCTTTCTTCTGCTAAGCAAATTAATTGATGGACTGGTTGAATTTTAGTCTAAAGAAAGACTGAGATGAGTTGAATCCAGTTTGCAACTTTGCTAAAAAGAAGAGTACTCCTAATTTTTTCCTGTTCTTAGATGTCGCTCCTACTGCTTTCAACTGGTATTTTTCAGTTGATCTCTGGTCTTTTGAGCACCATTAAACTATAATAAATTTTATTATTCTTTTCATAAATCTTCAGCTTATCTGACTATCTAAAGCTTCTGAATTGGGCAAATATCTGGCAGGAGAAACCAGCTGCTTGTTGAATCTACACAAATCAATTTTGTCACTTCAAACCCATGTGACTGCCAAAAGTTCTGCTGGCTTCTCTGTTCTGGCAGCACATCTGTCCAAGCTCAAATTCTTACCTCTCACAATTGGCAAATATCCCTCGGAGAAAAACAGTTGTATGTTATTAACTAGTGTTCAAAAGCAACTCTCAGATACATTTGAACAGTTGACTTTTGTCATTTATCAAACCTTGTAAGTTTCTTGAGTGTGTGAGGGTATTTTTGTCTACTACAAATAACTTCAGCCTACCTAAAAACAGTTTCATTTTTTGTTTTGTTTTTTTTGAGACAAGGTCTCACTCTGTCACCCAGGCTGGAGTATATTGGCGCAGTAATGACTCACTGCAGCCTCAACTTCCCAGGCTAAAGCAATCCTCCCACCACAGCCTCCTAAGTAGCTGGGACTACAAGCATGCACCTCCACATCTGGCTATTTATTATTATTAGACTTTTTTTGTAGAGATGAGATCTCGCTCTCTTGCCAAGGCTGGTCTTGAACTCCTAGACTCAAGTGTCCTTCCAAAGTGCTGGGATTACTGGCATGAGCCACTGTGCCCAGTCAAAACTGTTTCTTATTATGAAAAAAAGAATCACTCAAACTCCACTCCACCCCCATGAAATTCCAGTAGGTACAGTACACTTTTCAATATTTCTACAAGTCACTAGGTGTGAAATGTAATGTGGGAAGAAATTGAAGGATGTATTAGTCTATTTTCACACTGCTGATAAAGACATATGAGATGGGATAATTTATAAAGTAAAAGAGGTTTAATGGCATGGCTAGGCAGCCTCACAATCATGGCAGAAGGTGAAAGGCACACATTACATGGCAGCATGCAAGATAGAATGAGAGAGCTCGTGTAGGGAAACTCCCCTTTATAAAACCATCAGATCTCATTAGATTTATTCACTGTCAGGTGAACAGCATGGGAAAGACCCACCCCAATGATTCAATTACCTTTCACCAGGTCCCTCCCACAACACATGGGAATTATGGGAGCTAAAATCTAAGATGAGATTTGCATGGGGACATAGCCAAACCAAATCATACCACCCTGAATCTCGTGTCCTCACATTTAAAAACCAATCATGTCTTCCCAATAGTCTCCCAAAGTCTTAAATCATTTCAGCATTAACTCAAAAGTCCATAGTCCAAAATCTCACCTGCCTGTTAGCCTGTAAAATCAAAAGTAACTTAGTTACTTTCTAGATACTTTGGGGGTACAGGCATTGGATAAATACACCATTCCAAATGGGAGAAATTGGCCAAAACAATGGGGCAACAGGCTCCATGCAAGTCTGAAATCCAATAGGAAAGTCACTAAACCTTCAAGTTCTAAAATGATCTCCTTTGACTCCATGTCTCACATCCAAGTCACTCTGATGCAACAGGTGGGTTCCTACAGCTTTGATCAGCTCTGCCCCTGCGGCTTTGTAGGGTACAGCTCCCCTCCCAGCTTCTTTCACAGGCTGTCTTTGAGTGTCTTCAGCTTTTTGAGGTGCACAGTGCAAGCTGTTGGTGGATCTACTATTCTGGGGTCTGGAGGACAATGGCCCTCTTCTCACAACTGCCCTAGGCAGTGCCCCAGTGGGGACTCTCTATGGGGGCTCTGACACCACGTTTTGCTTCCACACTGTCCTAGCAGAGGTTCTCCATGAGGGTTCTGCCCCTGCACCAAACTTCTGCATGAACATCCAGGCATTGCCATACATCCTCTGAAAACCAGGCAAAGATTACCAAACCTCAATTACTGAGTTCTGTGCACCCACAGGCTCAATACCACATGGTGTTCCAAACTTTTATGCTGCCATGTGGGAGTTGCCAAAGCTTGGGGCTTGCACCCTATGAAGCCACTACCCAAGCTGTGCCTTGGCCCCTTTAGCCATGTCAAGAATGGCTGGGACACAGGGTACCAAGTCCCTAGGCCTAACACAGCAGGGGGCCATGGGCCCAGCCCACGAAAACATTTCTTCTTCTTGGGCCTCAGGGAATCTGATGAGAGGGGCTGCCTCAGAGGTCTCTGATATGCCCTGGAGACATTTTCCCATTGTCTTAGTAATTAATATCTGGGCTCCTTGTTACTTATGCAAATTTTCGAAACCAGCCATCTTGAATTTCTCCTCAGAAAGTAGGGTTTTCTTTTCTATCGCATCATCAGACTGCAAATTTTCCAAACCTTTATGCTCTGTTTCTCTTTTAAAACTGAATGCTTTGAACAGCACCCAACACACCTTTCAAATGCTTTGTTGCTTAGAAATTCCTTCCATCAGATACCCTAAATCATCTTCCTCAAGTTTAAAGTTCCACAAATCTCTAGGGAAGGGGCAAAATGCCACCAGTCTCTTTGCTAAAACACAGCAAGAGTCACTTTTGTTCCGGTTCCCAACAAGTTTCTCAACTCCTTCTGATACCACCTTAACCTGGACTTCATTCTTCATACCACTGTCAACATTTTGGTCAATGCCATTCAACAAATTGCTAGGAAGTTCCAAACTTTCTCACATTTTCCTGTCTTCTTCTGAGCCCTCCAAACTGTTCCAACCTCTGCCTGTTACCCACTTCCAAAGTTGCTTCTCTATTTTTGGGTATCTTCACAGCAGTGCCCTAGTCCTGTTACCAATTTACTGTATTAGTCCTTTTTCACACCATTGATAAAGACATACCTTAGACTGAGTACTTTATACAGAAAAAGAAGTCTAACGAACTCACAATTCCATGTGGGTGGGGCAGCCTCACAAACATGGCAGAAGGTAAAAGGAGCATATTACATGGCATCAGGCAGTATAGAATGAGAGAGCTTTTATAGGGAAACTCCCCTTTATAAAATCATCAGATCTCATGAGACTTACTCACTATCACAAGAACAGCATGGGAAATGCCCACCCCCGTGATTCAATTACCTCCCATTGGATCCCTCTCACAACATATGGGAGGAACTTGTTCACGTTGCTAGAATCCCCTTTACTCCTTCTAAAGAAATACTTTTTTTCATTTTCTCTCATCTTTAAATTTGCCTCTTCCTCACTCCCATCTTTGATTAGCATCTTTCTTCTGAGACACTTAGTAAAAACTAAAAATTTATCTTTGTATTTTATGTAGAATATTTAACTCTCCATCTCTCCCTTAATAATCCAACTTGTCCTCTACCTTTCTTAATCAAAAGACCTAATAGTATCCCAAGGAAAATAATAGTTCGTTCTCCTGTTTTCCTTGAACAATTTTCAAATGGAGGCTAATATTTAAAATGTGTGTTTTTTTTGAGATACTTGTATACTAGTGCACAGAAAAGTAATATATAATCATGGAGTCTCTGCCTCAGATATGGTTAATGCTGCTGATATTAAGAAAAGATAAACCATTTTTTTTTAAATATTGTTTGGTTTTTTTTTTTTTGAAAGAAAGAAAAAGAGAGAAAAGAAGAAAGAAAGAAAGACTGAAAGAATGAAAAAAAAAAAGAATGTAAGCGAGAAAGAAAGAGGAAAGAAAGAGGGAGAGAGAACAGGATTCTTGTTCTATTGCCCAGGCTAGAATGCAGTCTAAAAATGGGTATTAAAAACCTCTTTTATGCCAATAATTGTGCTTAACAATGGAGACAGGAAGGAATAAGGGATGAAAATAACAA